>BROG01000569.1:0-200000 GCA_030159075.1 Atrina japonica | reverse complement strand
GTTTGGCAGTGTTCTATTGTATACGTGTATATTGGTTTTCACACAATACACGTAGTAGGATGTGATATATATTTGTACCATAACTTGTGTTGTTATACCACTCTCAAGCGCTTGTATGAACGAAGCTTAATTAAACATATACAAATAACCAACATGGCTGAATAAATCTCACTGGCGGAGCCTGGAGCCCATTTTACGTAAGGTGGTAAGTCCTAAATCCTAACATTTAGTCCTAACTGCCATGACAACGCATCGCTGATTGGGCAATCCCATGCCAATTAGGACTAAAACTTAGGATTTAGGACTTACGACCTTTCGTAAAACGGGCCCTGCATTACTACTCTAAGAAATGCTTGTACATAAGTTGCATCAGACCGCGGACAAAGTTGGCGATTAAAGTAATTTGATGGAAAGGGGTCCTTTATTGAAGTCTCAAACAATGTCGGTTTTCCTACCTTTGACATATTCAGTGATGATTTTGTGTAATTAAAAAATATCTGAAGTAGGTTGGGTGTCAAGGGGGCCGCCGTTAGGTTCCTTCGTGGGGTAGAAAGGGAAAGCCACGCTGAAAAAATTTAGCACTGTGAAGGCCAAAAATTGTCATAAATCTGTCATTAAGAGTGAAAATAAGTAACAATTCGGGTACCAATAGCATCAAGACGCGGAACTTTTAAAAGGCTCCATTCCCAATGCAGAATCTGCATCCCCCCAGTTTTTAACACACATTTAGTAAGAAAAAAAGAAAGAAAATTCAGTACGAACTATACAAATTTAAATCAAAGTCTTCAGATGAAAACCATTTCATTTAAACAAAAAAGTTAGATGAATCACAAGTTTTTTGCCCTCTTTTGATTTCGAAGTTTTATTTCAAGTTCTTGATGTAATCTGGAGGTTGAAGCGAGGTACAGGTTTGACGCGATCATGAGTATCCGAGCCCGATAGTGTCTAGACGTGATACAGGCTAATTATCCATACTACCAATGTTTTCAATTATGGTGGAAATAAATTCAACAACTCGTGTAAGTTGATTACCATGTTTATTCACCTATCGTTAGTTAATTTTCAAAATCTGACAAGACACTCGGTAAACCTATTTTTTTTAAATTAACTAACTTGAGTTAAATATGACAATCAAATAACACTCGTTGTGGAATCTCTATTTATGCTTGTTCTTTTCAACCAAATTCATCACCTACATCTATAATCCAAACTCTGCTCCAAGTATTTCGGTATCCGGCCGTAAGCGCCAAGCATAGGCCAAAATTTGAAGCCCTTCACCGGCATTTGGTGACGTCTCCATATGAGTGAAAAATTCTTGAGTGGGACGTTAAACCATAGACAAAACAAACCAAGTTTTTCGATCGCTCCCTGTGCAATTCGGAAATGATAGATAATACTGAATCATCAAACATGCTGTCAAAGATCAGAATTCAATACATCCTCACACGTTATTTGTTGTCAGTGATATAACGTAATTGCAATCGACGTTGATATCAATAACATGTGTCGGCGTAAATGTGAAAGAATACTATGTGACAGTCTGTAGCTGTAACATATACATAATGGACTTTTGACGCCTGACAAGTACTTGGACAAGTCTGATGTTCGTTGAACTATCACTTTTGTAGTTAGGTTCATACGTGGGAAGGACGCTGATTAATTGGCATTTTGTAAACGGGGTTTTGTACTAATAAATAATAAATAAATAATAACCATTTAGCGATAATTGTTAAATAAACTTTTTGGGTTTAGTTTAGCTGAGAAAGTTTCACGTAAAATATTTTACTTCAGAATTTAGAATGACGACCCAAATTTAAAACGTTAGTCCTTTAAGTACAACTTAGCGTCGGGTCCAAAGAATCACCGGGTCGACGGGTAATAACCGGGGTGACAAATGTGTAATCTTATTCCCTCAGAATGGTATTGGTAGCTGAAGTATACAATGTTTGTGATGCGAAAATATAAACTTATATTGTCCGGGGCAGACGGTTCATATAACATTACATTCACTATCAAAAAAGTGTTAAATAGTACATGTATATTAAACAGAATCACCCCAAAACATATCTAATTTCGAACCATATCGCATTGATTAGCAATTTACATTAGTACTATATATTAATTTGCAATTAGTCCCAACCAGTGAAGCCTGGGACTGTAGGATATGGGTCCGGTTAAGGTTTGGGTTGGATAGCTCCCCATTCAAAAGGCATATAAAATGTATAAAAGTTTAAACACTAGTATAAACAATAAACCACGTTATATTCGATTGTAGTTGTATTGTTGTTTAACTCATCAACCCCTGAAAAACAATGGACTCTTTTGTAAATCAATGACTTAGACCAGTCCAAATGTGTTTTAGGGTAATGAGTTAACGTCCTACTCAAGAATCTTTCACTCATAATGGAGACGTCACAACATGCCGGTGAAGGGCTTCAAATTTTTTCCTGCAATTTATGCCTGCATTTTTATACGGACTGACACGGAGTCTCCGTGGTCGAGGGATAAGAACATCGCGCTTTAAACCATGAAGTCTGTCGCTTCTGGTCAGCGCAGGTTCGAGCCCCGCTGGAACTTAAGCTGAATTTTGTGAGAAAGTTTGCCAGTTTACCTGCGGAAGGCCTGTGGTCTCTTCCCGGGTACATTGTAACCGGGTTCACTCCTCCACCAATAAAAACTGGCCGCCACCATATAGATCTGACTAAAAAATTGTTGAGTGTGGCGTGAAGCACCAACAAAAGAAATTGTCGCTCTGTAACGGTGCATATTAACACGATATTGGAGAAATGACTACCAGAGCACGGGGCTGAAGTCATTGTGAAAGAGAATTATTGATTACGAATTTGTTCCTTATGTATTGTGTCTAAATGTATCCGTTTGACATTTAGTTATCTTAATTGGATTGCAACAATTACACGAGAAAGAAAAATAGAATCAAACAATACATTTTGTTGAATACCACAATTCAATATCCGACGGTGGCTGGAACAAAAAAAAAATACAAATTAAAATTTATTGTGAAAGCCTTAGAATGATATTTTTAATATATTTAACTATTTAATTTGATGTAGTCTCATCCAGTGACAAAATATATAGATTTATCGTTTATATGGGTACCAGTGTCTATAGGAGATTGAGAAATTAGTTCGAACTGGAAAATCACTAACCAATTCTTTAGGAAAATGTATTCTTTCCGTGCTTAGATGTGATGTGTAAGGAGTGGTTATGCTTTATTTTGAATTGATCATTTGCTGCAAGCCATATATTTTGTTTTCTTTTATTGATTATAGTTATATTATACACGTATTTCTCCAAATAGAGTGCCGATATCTGGTAACATGGAAGTATATAAAATCTCAGATACAACATCATATCATTAAAAAAATAAGGGGCTGATTAGGTAATTCAGGTTTTCAATGAACATATACTTTCATTAACCACTGCTCATATTTATACTGCTCAGATTTCTCCTAGACAACCGGACTAGCTGAACCGCAATCTTGACTAGTCCACTGCAAAACTTACTAGTCTCGGACTGGCGGACTACTGCTAATTTCAAACACTGTTATTCATATCTATTTTATATAAATGTTGAATCTGTTGAATTTATGCCGTGCCATATGTACAAACATTTTGGACCTCTCAATTACTGCTTTTGACGTATACTCACAGTTTGGAATATTAGTAAACATAAATTAACATAACCATTCTACACAACTCAAGCAGGAACTAATTAAATGTAAATCTATGATCTAGCCTTTTAGAAAAAAGTGTAGTATTATAATAAGCGTGTTCGCTTGGTCATCTGTTGTTTACCATGATTCATGACCATTGTATGTTTTATACAAAAGTGTATGACACGTTCTTATATTCCCATTTCCTTATGACATTGTAGTTTCGATCTTTTATTATCACATTCCATTCTGTTTTAGCCTTGGATACAAACAATGTAATGGTGAAGAAGCAAGTGTTCGAATTGCTCTCTGCATTGTGTGTTTACTCAAGCGAAGGATATGGCCTTACTTTGGAGGCATTGGACAGTTTTAAGGTATTTATTTAGAAAACATTCTTTTAAAATAATTATGAATAGTGATAGGGCAATAAGGTTTCTTATCTTTGAATAAGTAGTTTTATTGCGCATGTGCTGATATACTGTTTGGTGTGTGTACATGTGTGTATTATTGCCTTATTGATTTCTCTACAAGTTACACTTTGGAATCTATGCTTTACACATTGAAATACGTAAATATTAGTTTTACTACAAATAATATGATATATTCTGTCAAATCGTACATCGTTTTAGTTACTTTTATCATTCAATATACGGGGCCTCCGTGGCGAGTGGTTAGAGCATCACGCTTTAAACTATGAATTTTCTCACTTCCTGTCAGCGAAGGTTCGAGTCCCGTTGGAACCTAAGCTCATTTTTGTGAGAAAGTTTTGCCAGTTTACTCTCGGAAGGTCGGTGGTCTCTTCCCAAGTAACGGGGTCCTCTCATCCACCATTGAAAAGTGACCGGCACCATATAACAGAAAGTTGTTGAGTGGCGTAAAACACTATTGAAAATTCAACTTCAGATTCTAGTGTTAACTAGACAGATTTGAGGG
The DNA here is from genome assembly GCA_030159075.1 of Atrina japonica. NCBI lineage: Eukaryota > Metazoa > Mollusca > Bivalvia > Pterioida > Pinnidae > Atrina > Atrina japonica. Next base: position 195,393 of record BROG01000569.1, on the reverse strand, counting down.
AATACCGTATGCTATAGGAGTTATGCAGTCAGAATTATGGAATGTCGTAACATTAGCTCCATCTACACACATGATGCTATATGCTAACACATGCTAGAACCATATCATTCAGTAGTAGTGATAACTTTGTCAATCCTGCATATTTAATCGTTGCGATTTATAACTTTAAAGGGTAAGTTTTAAGGACCGACTCCTACCTGTACAGGTAACTCAGTTTGACAGTTAGACGCCTGTCAATCACCGTATCATTTCAATTAGGTTGTGTACGCCCACCGTTTGGGCCACAAGTGAAAAGATACAGCAGACTTGGTATAGAAACAATTGAAATTACTTGTAGGTCAACTTCATCTCCTGATTTGGTGTTTTGATAATAATTCTTGTGAGTGTCATTCTGTGAGAGGGAGGAAACGTGTATGTGATGTAAATTTCTAAAATATTTATTTTGGAATATTATCATTAACCTGAATACATCTTGATGATATAAATGGTTTATGATCCCGTCGTCAGGTGGATCCACCATCCTCGATTGTTTCGGCGCTGTCCACTACAACCTCCAGAGGTGTGCCGACTGGATCCCAACCCGGGATCAAATGGATATCCACATAAACTACTGACAACACATGTATGTTGCAATTGAGTGTCTATACACTATAGACGTTTCACTATTGTTGCCCTTTCTATTTCTCTGCTCTACGCCTCCACAGCCACATAGATGCTGTCTCTGCCTCCCTACTCAGCGTTCGAATAAGTTTACGCCTTTTGGCTCCTATGATACCAATGATTCGCAGGGACTTTCACATTGATTGGCTGTTTTGTTGAAGGAGACCAATTGACAATATCTGAGCCCAGGGCCATGAAACTATTCTCAGACAAAATTTTTACTCAACTCCAAGATTTTACTCAAATCTTGATAATTATGGTTGTGGACCATAAAGAAAATCTTTGACAAATTTCTTTCTCAAGTTATGAAATTCTTAAGTACGGTATGTAGCTGACTTAAGTAAATCTTAACAGCGAAAATGACTGTCCCCGTATGTTCGCCTCGGTATAAATAAATGCAAATGCCATTGTCATTGTCGCCCTAGAGTATTTCGGGACATGCTTAATCCTTTGGCTTTCGAAAACAACGTGTTATTTGAGAGACATAAGTTTAGGAGACCAACATTTCTTTCTCTTTTGGCTTGTTTTGACCATACGACGTTTGTTTACATTAACAATAGGGACTGTGTAAATTCAGTCCGGTACATATGCCCCAGTGTATGTTCTGAGTCATTAACCTTAACTAATGTACTTATACTAATGTACTTGTATCTTGAATATCGTGTGTTATATACATTTTACATATTATATATATAAATTACTGAATTCGGTCATGTATTGGCATTTTACAAGACATTTTTAATGTTTTAATAAGGTATATATCTGTTCCCCTTTTTATGCCACAAAACGTGCTGTCTACTTGATTTTTAATGTATTTTATACCTTTTGGTTGGTTATTAAATAATTAATCATAGATTGTGGTAAGAATAATGTTCAAACATCGAAGTTATGTGAATCGGGACATAAACTGGAACATAGGACCTGGACGAGATATACACTTCCCCTTGACAATCTTATCTCAGTTGAGAAAATTCTAAAGTTGTTTTATGTTCCACGAGTTTCACTTTTTATTCAGATTGTTTATGGTCTCGGGCCATGGTCTCTGGTTGGTAACCGCTATTTCTGGAGGGAACAGCATGCGTAGCTTCATGTCTTCTTGAATCTGCCTGTCTCTTTCAGTTCATAACAGACCGCTTCTCTCTACTCTTCCTCCGATTGCCTTCTCTTATGCCTTAAATATTATAAACATAATACCAAAGTTATAATGCTCAAGACGATATAGTTTCTGTCAATAAGACTTCATCAGTTGAGCTCCAATTTGAAAAGTATGTGTATTTTCTAAAGATAAAGTGGTATCATACAAGGCCAAACAAAATTGACAAATCAAAGACTCTCCAAGTCTTTCCTGGTCTTCTTGTCCCCATCTCCAGTGCATCTACGAGACCTTACAAGGCTGTGTCATGGCTCCATGTATATCGAACATCTGTCAGAGCTGTAGAGCATGAAGATAAGTTATGCTCCAAAATGGCTGGCCTTTTACAAAGAACAGTTTGAGTCGTCTGTTAAATCCAAGGCCAATAAATTGGTTGGACTAGCCAGCACGTCGTACACAGACATCAGCTGAAACGTGAGTTTATGTTACTCCATTAACCAGGGCCCATAACCATAAGCAAGGAAAATTCTGAGACAAATTTTATTCTCTTTTTTACTCTTCTGAGTAAAAAGTGAAAACTCGCATAAAAATGGAATAGATATATAGCTTTTTAGAAAGACTAAAACGTCTTATAAATATAATATGTATAATGTACATGTATAAAATAAATGATATTCAAGATATAAGTAAATTAGCAATAAACAAAACTAATATTACTAGCGTCCTAGCGTAGAGTATTCAACCGATCTGTCCAATGCATTTTTACTATAGGCAGCAGAAAATGGGTCAGACAGTAAGACGTCCCAAGCTTTCTTAAATCAGCGATAGGCGACATGGCTGGGTAGATGTTGAAAATCTTTGATACTACAAATGGACGACTAATTTCAGCAATATATATATATATATATATTGCCGAAAATTAAATGCTTGAAGGTCAGTTTGGCGTTTCATATTTTCTTCATCGGACATTCGCTTAAACCAACGACCGCTGCTCAAAGTAATAACATATGTCAAGCTGGGAGAAATTGAGAAATTAAATTTTATTTATATTCGGTTATATTCGGTTTTGATAAATTCGTATTCACGATTTACAATGTCATGAATGATTTTAAGTGGTCTATTTTATCATCGACATTTGTTACACATCTAGGGGCCTAGTTTTACTCGTATCAAAAACTATTGTATGTTGGATGTACACGTGTGAAACCAGGGATATCTCTGGTAAAACTAAATGAGTTTTTCTTAAAAATAGACAAATTGAGAAATTTATTTGAGGGAGTACCCTAGAATACTCTAGTTAGTAGGACCTCTATGAAAATGACACACGTCAACAGTATTGTTTGGAATATGCTTCAATAAAAATAATATTGTAAAATTAAAATGTCCAGATCTATTTCTCATCTAGCATTTTAAATGTATTTTCGTAATATTGGATTTGATAATGTTATATTTCTGAATGACATGTATAATTTTACAGTAATATTATTCCACACGATATGTGGCACATACGGCAAAGTCAAAGTTAAGTGGTTTCAAGGCTGTGGTAAACACGCGTTTGATGTACACGTGTAGAAATAACAGATATATAAAAAAGCTTTTGTACACAGCCTTTTATTCCATCAACTATTCGAAAGTGATATAACTAATTCTTTGACAAAATGTTATTTGATAAATAATATTAAAGTCAGCCGATTCAAGTCTTCAAGATTGCATTTTATTCTTTATAGTACTGATAACATGATTCAGTGTAATAAGTTGTGAAATAATTTTTTTCTTAAAGATAACATAATTTGTTTCATTGTGAAATGAACATATTTATTGCATACGAAAAAGAAAAGCAACGGCAAAGCCGGATTTCACTTAAGGTTATTGACAAGACTTAGGGGTTTCATTTCCTGTCTTTGGACGAAAATAATATAATTCAAGACCTATTTAATGTGTATTTACATTCTTTTGGAAGATGTGTTCCAGTAAATGTTGTTGATGGCGACATAATATGTAATCCACGCAACACATATAGTCGCCCATCAGCACAAATTGTCATCGGCGGCAATATGTGCCTAGATTACCCCCTTTTTTTAACTATAGCCGTTCAGACGACAATATATGAAGTGGCGTTTTGTCACAAATTGTCGTCGGCGACAATATGTGTAGTGAATCACATTTCAAATTGCCGCCCGCCTTTGATAGCATTGTATCATTTTGACATAATACGTTCACATTTATCCCGCATATCCTGGGTATTTAGGCCACCTGCTTCTTTTGGCTTATTGTGATCGTCTTTTGATAGGTGCCGTCCATCTTGAGTTTATGATTATTAAACATTTTGGCATATTCTCAAGAACAAACGGACTAATTTAGCCAAACTTGATCGGAATTATCAGCATTTAAGTTTTGTGATATAATTGGTCTAGGATCTAAGTGGGCTACAAAAAGTAGTATAATTTCCCTTCAGGTTTTTGCAATTTTAAAGTAAAATTGTATCTAATTACAGTTATATTTAACACTGTGTGTCTTGAATGCAATAATCTGAATAAATAAAAGAAAACGACAGTAGGCAAATGGGAATATAAATTTATATGAATAAATCGAGGAATTTTTGGACAAAACATATATGATAAGATAAGTAGATGAAAAGATCAAAGAATATACATCCCGTTCTTTACCCGAAATATGTATTCACTCAAGTAGCGGTCAATTTGGTATTAAATAAAATGTATCTGTTAATGTGACCATTATTTTGCTGTGGCTAATTGCAAGAGGTATAATAAATTACTTTTACTACGAACCCGTCAGTGACGCGTGTGCTGTATAAAGACTAAGACTGATATCGACTGCTTGCCTTATTGATTTTATTATTCCTGTCTATTGAAATATTTATGCCTATTATACGCGATGACTACGAAAATAATATGTCGTGATTCAGAAGTCCTTCTAAAGTGCTATCATAAAAAAGTGAAGCCGCCTAAACGATTGAGAACATTTTCTAGAATCAATAATTTTGTACGAAATTGTCATACTCACTAGACTCGGGTTGATAACCTAATAAAAATATATTTTCGTCCTACCTTTTCTCATGGTGACCTATTACTCTCTCTTTTTGTCCGTCGTCGTGCGTCGTCCGTCGTGCATTAACGTTTCATATTTTCGACTTCTTCTCAAGAACAACATGTTGGATTGATTTCAAACTAGGTACAGATATTCTACATGGTGTCCCACATAAGTGTTTTAACTTTTCGCGGCCTTGCGATATCCAAGATTGCCACCATAGCCTCTGATAGGCTGATACATTTTGAACTCTCAAGAATGACTGAATTGATCATGTTAAATCTTGGTACGGATGTTCTACACAAGGTGCTGCACAAGTGTTGTTACATTTTATGGCCATATGAAATTTAAGATGGCCACCATGGCGTCCGATTAACTTAGACATGTTGAACTTCTGAAGAATGACTGAATGGAAAATGTTAAAACTTGGTACAGATGTTCTACATAAGGTCCCACACAAGTGTTTTTACTTTTCGGGGGCATGGGAAATCCAAGTTGGCTGTCATGGCCTCTGATTGGTTGAGACATTTTGAACTTCTTCTCAAGAACGGCTGGAAGGATTAAGTCCAAACTTGTTACAAATGAGGTTTATGAGGTCCTGCACAAGTGTTGTTATTTTTTGAGTGGATTTGAAAACCAAAATGGCGGCACTGATTGGTTGACATATTTTGAACCTCTACTCAAGAACGTTTGGTAAACAGATGAAATCCAAACGTAACTGGAACTGCAAATGTTCCTCACAATGCCATGCATAAGTGTTGTTACTTTTTGAGTGTATTAAAAAAATCTGAGATGGTCGCCCTGCTGTACTGTGAATTCATGGTTGAAACATATTGACCCTCTTATTTTATAAAATTTTCGACATTTTTGACTACTTCTTGTTCTTCTGTTTTGGGGCAGCTTTATCCTATTATCTTGAAAAGTATAATAGATACAGAGAAAGTGAAAAAAGCACAAATGTTCAGCATGCAAAGATTTACAAAAACTTTAACAGGGCCGAGATTGCCGAGTCAACCCTCATGGCAGATATTTCCCGTTTTAAGAGGATTTCACATGATTTTGACAGTTGAAAAGTATAATAGACAGAGAGAAAAAGAAATAAGCAAAAATGTTTAGCACGCAAAAATCTACAAAAAGTCTTATAAGAGGTCCGAAATTATCAGGTTGCACCTTATGGGAGTTATTTCCCCACTTATTGTCATATTTGAGCCATTTTGACTTATTCTCAAGAACCATTTGGCCATTTTAAACCAAACTAGGCATGTATTATCTCCATGTGAAGCCGCGTAAAGTTTTCGAATGAATAGGGACTAGGTCCCATAGGTGCCCCAAAAGGGGCTAAAAAGGACAAAAACTTGGTACATCTTTAAAAATCTTCTACTCATGAACCAATGATCATATGACCTTCAAATTTTGTACGCATGACTATACAGTCAGTATCTACAATGTTTGCGAATGAAAAGGAAATCTGTCAATAAACGGTCCACCAGGGGACGCTTGAATAACATAAGGTACAGTTGTATACAAATGGCTTAATAATTCAAAACTGATTGACTTTTTGTACACAAAGATATATGAGAAAGCTGTTAGGAATAATCTAAGAATCATTTTTACAAAATTCCAAGGTTATGTGATCAAAGGTCAAGGTCACAGACACCTAAGTAAACAGAAAGTATAAGTTTTTTGTCAAATCTTAGACATTTTCGACTTCTTCTCAAGAACCAGAGGACTAATTTTAATCAAACTTACTCCAAATATTTCTCAGGTGACCGTTAAGGCCCATTGGGCCTCTTGTGTTTATATACAATCAACACAAAGGACAATATGCTACTTGATATTGGGCAATACGTCACCTATTTTTTTAATTATAAAATAATCATTTAAGACGATTTGGTGAAACTGAAAAAAAAACTAACATATAATACAGTTGTATTTTTCAACGTTAAGATGCAACGGTAAAAAACGGATTGTTATTACGTCATCTTTGACACTCATATGACGACCTTTTTAAATGCACAAAACCAATATCTGCCATTTGTAGTATATGATATTTATTGTGTAAAGGAAACACAATCAAACTTGTATTAAAGACCACCTCTGTGTAAATGACACCTGTCTGTTAAGTTGATATAAATTATGTTAACTTTTTATTATGAATAAACTTCTTGATAAAGGTCACATGTCTATATTGGCTATTTTTGCCTGTTACCTTGAGTGACCTTTGTAGACAATTTTGTGAAGAACATCATTGATATGGACCAAAATGGTTAGAAAATGTGTCAGAAACTCAGAATTGTATCTTTTATTTTTTTCTATATTCAAGTGTATACATTGTATTAAAGAAATACATGAACTTTTAAGTTTGGACAATAGGCAGGGATATTTCTAAAGTTTAGGAAGGAGACTAAATATGAAATATAATTATATTTTACCCACAATTGTAAGATGTACTATGCATCGCCTAATGATGAATATATTTTATTCTGTCCCATCATCTGTTAGATTTTTACAACAACTAATCATCTAGATGAAAACTTAAAGTTACGTATCTTCAGATTTGACAGGACACACTTTCAAATTCATCATCAAAATTTCAAAGGGTTTTGATGTTGGTTTAATTGCCATTTCGTACAAGCAATCTCTTATTGTTCTTTTTTATTTCATTTTGTTCATTTCTATCTGAATTTGCCCTAAATCATTCCTATATAGAACGAAAGCGAAAATGAATATTATCAGTGCAATAAGTTCAGAATTATTAAATTATAAGCTACCGCTTTCTTTACTAATTGAATTTTAAGTTTGAAATGAATTAGTTAGATTGTAATGCATTCTGACGAAGTACATATATTTTAATTATGGCTTAACATATATTGATCGTATAGATGCGGAACAAAAGCCGGTGTTCAGTATGAACATGTTGGATATTATGGTTTTGAATAGTATATACATGTAGTTTAATTCATTTAAATTATCATAATTACGATTATAATAATCATTATCACAAATGGGAGTCCAAATCCAAGTGTAACAAAATGAATTTGCATCTTTCAAGTTCAAACATATGAAGTTTATTTGTTAATACATTTTTTAGGAAATCGTCGTAACACCACGGTCCGGCATTAGTATGATCTTTTTACCCGTGATTTCACGTGACCGAAATCACTCGTAGCTAATGAATATTTATAAGGTACAGGTGTGTCCATTTTATCCAACCTCAGTAGTTGTGATCAGCAACGGAAGTTATCGCATGGTCTTTTGATCTAATACAATTCTGAAATTGTTTAAATGCCTCGATCTGATTGGTTGACGAATGCGAGCACCGCCTACTCGCATTGGCTTAGGCTTCATGAATAATAGAAATATGCACGAGTGGTTTCGGTCGCATGAAACCACGGGTAGAAAATAGTATAGCGATTCCGAACCGTGGTTTGTTGTGGTACTCTGAGCCATACTAATTTGATAACTGAAATGTAATAGTAATAATCAAAATAACATACAAAAGCTGCTGTTTGCGAATCAAAGTTCGGAAACAAATATATTTTCCTCCGGAAATTATTATCTACCTTATGAATAGAACCAGATTTTCTTGTGATGAAATCACGTCGTCCACAGAGGCGATGTTTTAGGACCAATTTCAAATATACAGACAATATGAAATAATAGTGGTCAAGATGAGATGAAGTATAAAACACATACATATATTATACTTCAGAACATCACTGTAAATCCGGGAATTTTTACGGGACTTAAATTTCGCGAAAGATAGGTTTTTAATTCATTCGCGATATGATATTTTAGCGATTACAAATGCACATTCTGTCATACTATTATTGTGCTTCATTACAATATATATATCATCCGTACATTTGTTTTCTCGTAGAATATCAACTGTTTTCAAAGACTTGTTTCCTTTTATGTGCATTGACTAAATTCAAACCCAAAAATATTGCATTGTGCCTTTCAGTTTCACTTTTAGTAACCGGTTAAAAAGTTTAGCGAGAATTTCATTTTTGCGACCAATGGCTCTGGCGAATTTAAGCATAAATAAATTTCTCGCGAATGAAACCAGATTTACAGTAATTCAGTGCGTCTTCTATTGTTGCAATATCAACTTCATACTAATCTGTCTTTGACTCCTTCATGCTTGTAAACATTTTTAATAGTTAAAGTTTGCTCTCTATACCACCGAATTTCCATTTTTATTTCCAGACTCAGAAGAAACAACGATACCGTTTTAGTTTGATAATAAACGAGCTGCGGATGGCAGAGCTAACCCCCTACAAGACGACTCTAATGGCGTTCATAAATTGTATTCTTGTTGCTACAGAGTCCTTGGACGACAGACTGCGAGTAAGGAATGAATTCCTAGGTAGGCTTTGTTTTAAGATTTGTGTCTAAGGATATCACAACTTCTTAATCAAATGTTTAATGAAAAAGAAGGGACTTCTAGGTTATAGCTAGCAGCAACAGATTTGAGGAGGGATAATGCTATCTTCCCGGCGTCGGCGTCCGGTCAAGCAGTTTGGATGAGGTCAGTTTAAAAGCTGTCCATACATCAAATAAACTTGCATATATGTCTTATGAATATTGGTACTTCAGATGGTTAACTGGCCTGAATGTTTTGCAAAAGATGACCCTGTTTTGGTCTTAATTGATTTCCATTGCTGTTAAGAAGATTGATTGAGGTCGGGTTTACCTGCTACTAGTATCCATTCATAAACTAAAATGATATGACATATACATCTTATTATTCTTACCGCATCCATGTTATGCTTCAGATGATGGATTTGATCTTTATTAATAGTAGTTCGCAAACTTGAACCTGTTTAGATTTAGTCGATTTTCAATGCTTTGGTTAAGAGGGTTTGTTGAATGAGGTCGGTTGATATGTAAAATAGCCTGGTGTGAGGTGAGTATAATTGTGTTATCATTTATACTGTGTTTTGGTTTAGCATTGAACTAAAGATCAATGCATTGTACCGCTTGTATTGGTCTAGTGGTAGAACGTTCGACTTGTGAGGGGAATGTCCCGGACGATACTTAAAACTGAGGCCCCGTGTCGCAGAAGGTGTGGCTTGTTAAAAAACAGTAATTGCATTAGCGTCAGTCCATAGCACAGGCGAAAATCTGTAGCACGTCACCTAAAGCTGGTGACATCTCAATGTAGGTGAAAAATTCTTAGCGAGATGTAAAACAAATCACTGCATCATTTACCTTAGTTTGTTTTGATAAGTTTAAAATGCCAGCAAAACAGTCAAACAAATCACAAATCTGTTAGCCTAAAGTAATAATACTTTACATAATATGAAAAATGTTATAAACATAATACCAAAGATGAAATGAATTTTCAACAGAAGATATCGTATTCGAACTGCTTTGTATCACCGCCAGCAACATGATGCTATCAATTGGGTCATTTTTTTTATTAAAAGAGGGAAGTAAAACATTACTATTTAAATTCCTCATATCGATTAATCAGCTGGCTACAATTTGATTGTCGGTTTATAGTTACTTGTCATACTGCGAAAACATGCAAAATATCCTAAAATGGTTTTTATGTTGACTGTATTTTATCAGATATGACGTCTTGATTTATGATATAATAGCAGAAATCTGCATAGTAACCATTTATAATTATTTATGGAGGAATATTTAGCACACTCCGTCTGAAACCAAAAACTGCAACAACTAAATAAATATCATATAAACATTGCTTCAATTGTATTTGTGTGTGTCGTTTACAAGAGTTCATGCTTTTCAGTGAAGAAATTAAGTGACAATCAAACTATGAAATTCCAAATATTACAAATTACATAAAAAGTATAGTTAGGAAATTTGAACACAACTTTCTTATTGCATGAGGCTGACATCTACTTTGTAATAAATTTGAATTTTAAAAGGTAATATATAAACCCTAAACTTTTGAAGAATGCCAACCCGCAGACTTGCAGAATTAATTGTGTTTATATCCCGGAGAGATATCTGTTCAGTTGTGGTGGAGTCGTCTATACCGATTGTAACGACGATTTTATTCCTCACTTATATCATTTGAATTTGAGTGTTGACTTGTGGTGGGTCACCGATCAGCACCACTCAATGGAACCTGATCCTACCATTAAGAGGTCCGTGTTTGTCCAATGTTCTAAATATTTGTCTATTCCTTCCCAGACTCTCTGAAGATTAAAATTTTGGTAACTTATTTTAATTGTATATTAGATCGGTACATCAGTGTATTTTCTATTTAAAACTAATTATTTTCCTTCCGTTGCCACGAACTCAATCTAACGCGTTTGAAATAAAAAGGCAGTTGAACAGTTCCTTGACAAATGCGCTATAGAAATCAGTGTAATGTCTTTATTGCAATAGGAGTATAAAAGTTTATGTGAAATCATGAAATGTATATTCATTTGATATAATGCAATTTTTAAACAATTACTGTATAAATGGTTATGTTATTGTTCCCCACAGCAAAACTGTCTAAAACAAAAGTATATCAATATTCATGTAAAATTCCCGTATGGTTTAGATCGTACTAGTAAACCAAATACCAAGATGATTTTATTATGATTTAATTTCAGATCAGGCTTTTTTTCAGTAAGGAAATGATTTCTTTTTATTCACTTGAAATAAATGACAAGTTTCATCTATATAACGTTGTTATATTGGATGCAGTGTTAGACATTATATGTGTATATATATTGTATGTATGTATGTACATATATATATATATATATATATATATATATATATATATATATATATATATATATATATATATATATATATATATATATATATATATAATCTACTATTTGTATGGCTGTGAATAACAATGTGGCTTCTTTCAGATATGCACTAAATCGTGAATGCTAAAATCACCAATAGTGATAATAAAAGTAATGGATAAATTGTTACCAGTATTTCGACTTTTGTGCCAAGAGGTCTATTGTCTGAACTAATAAAATGTACATCTACGCGCAAAATACGTACAAATACAATAAAAATATTTTGTATCACGGATAGATCTATAACGTCACATTTTCTAAACTCTTCGCTAAGTATGGCAACTATGTTGCTGCTGGTATTCCTTATGACTTCCGTTCTGTCTCTAGTTTGTATCTTTTATGATCGATATAAATTATTGATGGCACTTCAATTTTCGATAAATCAATGATATGTATTATATCTTTTCTCATGACAGAAACATCTCAATCTTTATGTGTCAAATTCTACCATGCTTTTACAGCAGTTATGTATGTATTTACTAGGTCTGAATCTGCTGGACATCATCAACAATCTACGAAATGAAGATGACGAGGACCTCATTATTCAGTGTGACGTATTTGATGACGAGAAACAATCTGATGACGAAGAGTTTGCAGAGCTGAATCCTGCTGTTGTTGATATTAACGATCACAAGCAAGTTTTTGTTGCTCTGTTTCAAAAGGTAAATAAGTCTATGATCAAAACGCCCAGGCATACACGAGCGTCATGAAATATTCTTAGATATTTGCCCAAAATTTATTCCAGAATAAAATATTCATTAAAATTTGTTTTGGAATCAAAGTTCAGTAAAATCACAGTGGCTAAGTATTCTTTCGAACTTATTAAGATTAAGCAATGCTTCAAATATCAAATATTTCAAATTATAAACGTTTCGATACAATTTTTATTTTCATGATATGAATACTGTTATTGAAATACATCTATTGATTAATTATTTTATTAAATAGTTTATGCTTGGATGACATTCTAAAACGATGACGACCATATTATCTTTTTGTTCGAGATGGTAGTCATTGATCAGGACTAATCATGTTTATTAGTTTGGACTATAGATGATCAGATCGTGTATTCAGTCGCGGGTTTGTGCCGGCATAATGGATTTTTGAATTTGGATTTTAATTTTACTCATTAATTATATATATAAAGTAATATATAAAGTAACTATATCATCCCCGGAAAGCATGTTTGATAAGTATTGCAATGAATAAGAATTTGAAAGGCATGTACTGGGATTGAATTATGGAATGATTTTGTTGTGATTCATTACCGTGCAAGTTATGTTAAAGTATAAAGATTGTTAACATATTGATTTCGATTGGTTTCCTTTCTGTCTTGAGGATTTACCGAGTAAATCGTTTGGTGATATGAATAAGATAATTGCCATATCAGATAACAAAATGTTTGATTGATATTTTATCATTACGTTTGCTTTCGCTGTTAAGTAAATTATGTTACAGTTTCTATTATAGTTGAAAGGAGGAAGTGATTATGATACGGGTATTGTTGTCATATTCAATGAGTAAAAATCTAAACAATGTTTTGTTTAGATACAAATATTTACAAGAATTTTTATTTCCGTTGATGTATAAATATAACATACAAATAATAGGCTATAGATTACATTTTTCGTTAGAAAACCAGCATGATACTGCCAATTCCGGAAATGAAGCAATCCTTTGTTTAACTGATCAATATGCTGCCGTTGTCAATACGAACAAACTGGCGTAAATGCAGATATTCGTAATATAAAGGTCGTTATCTGGGCGTTTTACTAATGATAAAATATAGCGTGCAATTCAGTTAATCGTTTTCAAGTCGCTATAGTAAAAGTCATCGTTCACCTAATACAGTATGCTATGATAATTATACAAAAAAAAAAAAAAAAAAAAAAACAACCCCAAAAAACAAAAAAACAACAACAACAACAATAACAAAATCCGAAAATAAGTAAAGTAATGAAAATTAATCAATCGTTCATGTAAACACAAACACTAGGAAACATACAAACGCTGTAATTTCTTTGTTACATGTTGATTTAAGACATGTCATACTATATTCCAGGTATATAACACGCCACAGGAAGATGTCTTGTTATCAGTGTTACAAACATTACTTCAGATTGAACCTGATAATCCGCTGAGGTATGTTATATTGTATTTCTTAATTTGAAGTATGTTCTGATACAAATATCAATTAAGGAAGTACAGTCTTTAAGGTGTGTATCGGTGGTGTATATTCATGTGAAATATATAGAAATGCCAGTACTGAATTTGTATTATTTTGAATATCATTAAGGTAAATGATTACTTTCTTGATGTATATTCCTGGTTTACTTGTTATATTTGGGATGGTCTAGAGGTAGGCGTTCACACTTCTAGTAGAATGTTCCTATTCATACAAAAGACAAAAATTGTAATCACTGTCCTTTGCTAAGTTCTCAGCATATGGAGTTAGAGTCATAGGTCTTTAAAGTGAATCTTAAAACTAAGGTCCCGTGTCAAGGTAGGCGTGGGATTAAAAAAAAAATGCCATTGCATTGGCGTCAGTCCATAGCACACACAGGTCAAAATTTGTGTAACTTTATTTAAAGCTGTTAACATATCCATAGAGACGAAAAATTCTTTGTGCGATATAAAACAATGAAAAGGAAAAACATTCTATATACATTCTTGGAAACTAGTCAAGTGCATTAGAACTTTTGCACTGAAGAATATGAATGTAATTTAGAATGGTAACTCTAAAAGAAAAACTGTACTTTGCAAAAGAGCAAGCTGTAACATGTATCTCCAAAAATGTGTTTTTTCAAATTGTAGAATTACTTTATTTCATTGATTTCAAATTGTGAATTATGAACTACTGTTCACTGACATTTTATGCTTGTGGTATGAACCACTGAAGCTTGCTCCAAGGACAGTGCTTCACATTTGCGAATAAGGGGCTTGCATAGGGCTCCAAAAGGGGTAAAACAGTGTCAAATGTTGAATATGAAATTCTTTTTCTCGTGAACATCCTCGAATAGAGAATTGGTTTATAGAAATTGATTGACTTTTTGTCTAATAAGATATATGAAAAGGTTAAAGGAATTAACAAAAGATCATTGGAACAAGGTCTCAAGATCAAATGTCATGGATCTGTAAAGGAAACTGTGCATTAAAAACCGTGTATGAGTATTAATGACTATATTTGCAGTCAGTGGGTGTCTAATATAAATACATCTTAATTCTAGATGGGTTTTTTTTATGATGATAAGATACATTTTTGAGCATATATGTATTTAATTCTGTATCCTAATTAAAAGACCACATTTATTTGACATCACAAACATTATCGTCATTTTGTTGTATTTTGGCAGTGATACACAGTGGAGTATAATAGAAACTTCTGTGCGGAGGGCGCTACTTATTGATACATCCTCAATAAACAAGGGTCAGTTACCAACGCTAATGAGCTCTTCTTCTGTGATAAAGCCAATTACACTTTCTAAATGTGTTCAAACTGATTTGGAGCAAAATCAAAAAGTTTTGAACGGAAATAGTACAACGATGGAACTGAAACATTCAGTTAAAATAATTTCCCCATCCACTGGTGAAGTGAATGGAAATGATCAGTCAGTTTGTATTCCTGAAAAAATTAGTGCGATTCTTCTGTCAAAGAATGGACAGCCTCACGGAAAAGCATCAGTTGATTGCAGTGACATTACAGTAGAACTAAATGATGAAAATGACAATTCTGGTGCTAAAATTAACTCTGATATAGAAAAAAGTTTCAGCTTTCTTGGAGAACAGTCCACAGAATGTATTAATTCAAGTGAAAATGATGCCAAGGTCACTGAATCAAAACAAGAGTCTTCCAGTATACAAAATGGACAACAAACTTCATCTAGTAATGAAGCGGAATTGAATGCATCAGCTGATAAATTAAACTCTGTTCAAACACCACAAGTACCACCACCACCTCCTCCTCCACCACCGCCTCCACCCTTTCCATTATCTACATCTCCTGTACAACCAACTTGTAATATACCACCTTTTCTATCTCAAACATCACTACTTCCAGTACCTCCTCCACCCCCACCTCCACCACCTGTACCAGGGGTTCCTCCACCACCTCCGCCACCTCCACCATCTTCATTAGGCATACCACCGCCACCACCTCCACCCGGATTGCCACAACCACCTCCCCCACCTCTAACCGGAGTGCCACCGCCGCCGCCGCCGCCGCCACCACCACCACCACCAGGAATGATTCTTCCTCCACCACCACCGCCAATGCCAGGGATGCCTCTAGCTCCACCTCCACCACCACCACCCGGAGGGGATGGCAAAATCCGTCCTATTCCTGCTCCTTTATCATTTGCAGCTCAAACATCTGCACCAAAAGGAATGTGGACTCCAACACCAAAACATAAAATGAAAACATTTAATTGGACAAAAGTTCCACCACAAACAATATCATGTAAGTTAAATTCTTTTGATTATATATTCAACAGTATTTGAATAGTTTGAATATTAGTTATAAAACATCGTTTTTAGATTTGTTCTTTAAATTATTCAAAAAACTGTTCATGTTCTAATGTAACTTGTCACTTTACTGTGTTTTCTTTCAGCTCACACAAATGTTTGGAAAGAGATTATGAACATGCAGGATCTAATTCACGTGCAATACGATGCCATAGAACAATTATTTTGTCAGAAACAAGCCCAGAAAGCAAATTTAACAGATACAAAGAAAACAAAGCAGCCAAAAGAGGTATATATTGGTATCCAATGTAAGGGACATAAAGCGTGTAAGAAATTGTAAATTAATTCTATTCTACCACAAACTACTTTTTAATTAATTTCGCGACTTATGTTTCAGATCAAAGTTGAAATTCTTTAAGAAATGCAGGTAAACAAAGTTATTCATCCCATGTTACTTACTACCCTTGACATATTTTCATGTTCTGTATTTATATGTAGATTTAAATTGTTTGTTTTAATATACAGGGTGAAAAATGCAATGAAATTTTGTAGGATTCATTTACATTCATATACATGTAGTAAAATATATATAAACCTGGCGGGGTGAAGTCTTGTGAAGCCTTTGTTGACCTGAATGAGTTTAGATTTAAAGCAATATATTAAAATTACTCCGAGAAGAGTAATTATCCATATTTTTATCATGTGTACGATTGCCCGGTTTAGTAATAAAATGCTTTACCAGTGAAACTTGTCTTAACAGAAAATTTAAGTGAGTAGAATAGGCATATGATAATCAAAAGGTTACTCCCCCACCAAGTAATATGAATCGGACAATATCATTATGTGAATTCCATAATATTACAGATGCATGTTACCACATCATTTGAATAAGCGCTAGGACTTAATTTGTAATAAAATTCTTTTTAAAAAAAATTCAGCATTCACCATTAATGTTATTTCTGGATTGCCAAATCAAGTAAACATGAAAGAAGAAAAATGGATACAAATTTGTCATATTGAGTTATAAGTTTGGTTTTATTTATATTTTTTTCAGATTTTGTTACTCGATACAAAGAAGAGCATGAACGCCAACATATTTCTAAAGCAGTTCAAGTGTAGTCATAAAGAAATCATTGCCATGATTGAAGAGGGTGATGTCACTAAAATCGGACCCGAACGTCTCCGTGGTCTCCAGAAAATAATGCCAGAATCGGATGATGTATGTTGAGTACATCTTTCTCTTATCATTTAATGTTTTTAAAGATAACATTGGAGAACCGACCCGGCTCAGTCGGTAGTGTGCTCAACTCTTGGTTGTGAGTTTGAGTCCAGCCGGTGGCAAGTTGATTTCCTGTCTTTCGGATGAGACAGTAAAAACAAAGGTCCCGTATCACCCTAGGTAAACCCTAACTGCTCATTAGCCATAAGTACCGAACATAGACCAAAATGTTTAGTCCATTACCAGCATTTGGTGACGTCTCCATTTGAGTGAAAAATTCTTGGGTGGGACGTTAAACAACAATAAACAAATAAAGATAACATAATGGATAGTTATACTGTGAATTAAAGATTTTATTTTAACCTGTGTATTTTTTAGTTATTAAATATAGATCAATGGCAGGTAGCAGTTGCAATAGTCACGTTATTATTGCCATGTGATGACGTAAAGCAGTTATTTTCTGAACCATGTTCAACTAATAACATAAGGATTTACTCTGGAATATTTTGAGACATGCAAGCAAAGAAACAAACTCCAACAACAATGACACAAGCTCTTTTTGGACCTGGAAATCTAATGACGATTGAAAACATATGACTGTCAAAGTCTCATAACGGCGGGATATATTTAGTTTTATTTTGCTGATCACAGAATAGACAGTGTTGAGCTTAACGATATGATTAAGTGATTGAAGAACAAAACATTTATCTATGAAATATCTAGAGATATTTTAACTAAACGTCAATTGTATGTGCGACTGTGCTGTCTATGAATAAATTAATGTTCATCAGCACAATGTTTTCCTTCATTACAGATAAGCACACTAAAAAGTTTTGATGGAGACAAGGAGAAACTTGGAAATGCAGAGAAGTTTTACCTTTGTTTGAACGAGTTACCGGCATATAAAGTTCGAATAGAGGGGCTGGTGATGAAAGATGAATTTCGTGTTCTCATGGGAACACTCCGCCCAAATATAACAACATTTATTCGAGCATGCAAACACCTCCTGGATAATGAATCTTTCAAAGTGTTTTTGAGATTTGTGTTACACACTGGCAATTTCCTGAATGCGGTGAGATTTTGTTTTCCTTGAAATTTATTGATTTATATCTATTTTGAGAATTCTATCATTGGTAGGACAATGACAGATTAGCTTTCATTTGTAAATTTGACATACCTTGTGATCTTTACAATTATTGAATTCAACATTCAATTAATGCTTCTAGAAATATAGATGATTTGTATGTATGTTGGTTCGTATCACGTACAAGATATTATAATATCAACGCCTACATTTTTAACTACATATTTAAATCTTTGTTACGTTGGTTGTAAGTAACTGCAATTTGACCTAAATTGTCAATATCAATTGATAAACAACAGCTGATAACTGTGTACTTAAAGCTGTTATTGTAACTTTTAAACAGGTTTTAAATTCGAAAAAAAAATTATGTTTTTGAAACACCTCCGATTTACTATTCCACAGGCAGACATTTTTGTTAAATGTTATCAATAGATATTGGCTCACAATTCCGCTATTAAAGGCGAGTCCGCAGAATTATTTCACACCTGTACTCCCAAAGCGAAACAATGGACAGATCGCATGTAATCAAAACATACACTGTACCGAAGTCATAAAAATTCCGTATTATTTTTTACGTCAAAGACTTCAATAAAAATCTGTTAGAAATAGATTTTATAATTAGTTTTAATTTCATTATTTTAGTATCAGTAAAATAATATTCACTTTGTACATAAAAATAAATAAAATCCTGCCAGTAATCTGCAACCTTTCGTTATGTTGTTTACATAGCGTCACACATTCTGGTGAACTCGATAATGTGAGCAGTCAGGTCGGGGAACACTCGACCAAAGACAGGGTAAATCTTCTCATATATTTGCAAAGATGACATCAGATAAACGCTACAAGAGATATAGCTGTGAAACATTGCTATCAAATTATTCGTAATGGATGCAAGTGGTCCTGTAAAACGAGCCGAGTGTTCGAATATATATTTCCAAATTGACCTTGTATGACTTGTCCATGATTCGTTATTTCGGAAGTGAGGACATTCACATCAGAACAGGTGGTCTGAACTCTCGTTTGATTATAATTTTACGATTTCTCATGGGGAATTTGGAATTATGTTTGATATTCTCATGTTTAAACTGATTAATTACATGCCTGTGAACTGTATATTAGTCGGCGAAATGTCCAGATAGAGTAAATGAACTTTGTTGATATCAATGTTTATTTTCGACATACAGGTGAGTTATACTCAATTTTTATTACTTCACATGTTTGTTCTATGCGACTGTAGCTAGACAATGACATCTGATTTTGCAAACTCGCCTTTTATATCGTGGGGGCTTGTTTCTATTCAGAAAACTGAACATATATGGCTACCATTGGAAATAAAATACTGGGGATGTTTAAAAAACTATTTCATTTTTTTTTTATTTTATTAAATTGGTATAAAAGTTGAGATGACAGCTTTAGGTTATAGTTATGTTTTAGGTCAGGAGACTTTTGTGTTAGTGTCCATCATTGTTTGTATATATGTGATGTTTATCTATTGAAAATTGTCCTTTACTCTCTCGAACCCCTCAGCCTGTACTCTTCAAATATTATGGGTTATATATCGGGATAAAGGTAACAAAAATTTCATGATGCCTGCAAGGTTTAAAGAGTAGATTCCGGAGATGGGAAGGGCCATCATAGCCTCTTATTTCATAAGAATCTCCTTCATTGTGGCAATTTTAAACGTCTGGAAATTAAAATTCGCACAGAAGGAAATAATATTTAGAATTATAATTTGCTGATAAGTTTTGATAAAATTAGGAATTATTTTGACTTTGTGTTTCATGCAGATCGGTTGTAAATGTTTTAATGAGCCCTTCATGACACAAATCCAGTTTAAGTATTGGACATGTCAAGAATGTTTTATCCATGTGAAAGTAAACACATTTTCATATCATATTCATAATACCAAAGCTATGGTTTTACAAAAAAGTCCAAAACAAATGTTCAAGACGATACCTGTGTATATTGAAAATCAACATATACTATTGTGGATTAATTTTAAATATTTTGATGAATAAGTTTTATAATTATCTTCGACTGCTTGCCTGTAGTCTAGTGGTAAAGCGTTTTACTAACAGTGGGTTTCGGATTCTATTCCTGGTACTGGGTCATACCAATGACGTTAAATATTACTGACATGGGTCGTTCGGATTAGACTTTAAACCCTGTCAATGCAGGCGTGGCATTTCAAACACTATCAACCAATAGCACAGGTCAAAATTTATGGCACTTCACCTAAAACTGTTGACATCTCCATATAAGTGAAAAATTCTAGACGAAATGAAAACAACATTAGCATACTATATTTTGGATTAGTTTACATGATTCAAATGAAGAATTGCTTTTATAATTATCTTCTACATTTGCATGAGGGAATCTGAAACCTTTGATTTCTTATTTGAGCAATGTTTGAAATAGATAAAATGGTTTGAATCAGGTAAAAATGAAGAATTACCAATAGATGATCGAAACTCCAAGTTCATTAGAATACGACACATTAGATATAAAAATGGTCTCAACATTGAGAACATTTGCAAATCCCAAACGGGATAGGACCAGGAGTCCGGAAGGAAAAATCATATAATTTTCATTATTTTGGTGTATTTGTACAACAGAGTCTAGCCATCGAGAAAAAACGAGTTTAAAGTTTTAGTAATTTGGAGATAGGCATTTGAGATACAAATATGCATCTATGTGTTTTACAGTCTACAAACATTTCAAGTGACAATTGTCTGTAGAAAGTTCTACTTTGTTCAAGAAACTTCCAGATTGATTGGCGATTCCTGAAAAAAATGAACTAGTATTAACAGGCATGTGCAAGCCAGGGTTGAAATTTATAAGACATATCTCTTTTTTTCTTTTTGCCGAAGCCAAATGAAATCAATTGATGAGCCTTCTGGATACGTTTTTCCGATACGCCAACCAATAGGGTCCCATCAGATTGGTCAAACATTGTCTGACTAGTTTTTATGTTAGCCGGATCCCTATGAAACTTTGTAAATAAAATAATGGGCAAGTGCAATGGTGTTTACAATTGTTAAAAGTTAGACTTGCTTGGGTTGGTTGAAAGAATGTTTCTGATATCGAACATGATCCTTGCTGACAAGTTGACAACTATTTTCGTTACAAGTAAACGAGTCATTATTGATTCTGAAGATTTATTATTTTTTTTTTAGTTTTATAGCCAGCCAGCATTTAAAAACTTAAGTGCTTTTTAAAAATTGTAGTCGAAAATTTAGTTTCTTTAGAGCGTCCGCCACGAAAATTATGTTGATCGCAACTCTGAACATGTACTGGGTTATTCATATAAGACACGTTACCATTGGGCGGTTGAATCGACAAATTACTGGTCTGTTCCTGTAAATTGTAAGCGCCCAAAATATGCATTTTGCTAACTAATATGGTCGACGATGTCTCTTGTTGGTTGATATTTGTCTGCTAAGGAACCTATATATTAGTTATAATGGGTAATTCTACATGTGCCTTTTGGACAATTTTTCCCCGATCTTTATGAAACTTTTAGGAGTGACAATGGGCTTGTGAAGGGGAGCTTCTATAACGTCCCCATTACAAATAAACCTTTCTTTAACTTGATTTTTTTATTATCATAGGGAGGATATGCTGGAAATGCTTTTGGATTTCGTATCAATTCACTGAATAAGTTGATGGACACTCGAGCAAACAAACCACGCTTCACCTTACTGCACTTTCTAGTCGGAGAAGCACAAAAGGAAAACAAGGACGCCCTTATGTTTGTTGAAGAAATGTCGCCAGATCTGAGCGCTGCAGCCAGGTGGGTTGTAGATTTCACTGTCCTATGTCATATCCTGTAGCACTGCGATTAAATTTCTTTCCAGCATCCAACTTTTCCATGATCGTTTAGCATAATGATTTCTTTTAATAGTCATCAGTTATAACCAAAGTCCTTTGTTATTAATACTGCATTTGATTTTTTGACAATGAATTTGTTTTAAATTCTGTGAATTATTTTCTCTAACGAATTTCCAGTTTATTCACTCTTTTAGATATGTCTATAATTTTGTCTTGTGGCCGTTTATTCAAAGAATACTTTATAACATAAAATGTTTATTGCAACGTTGTACATCAAACTACATTTTCATTATTTCCCCTATTTTAATTAATCTAACGATGGAACAGTGGAGACGGTATTTTTGTCATTTTCAATCCATCCCTTTTAAGGGGCATTAGCTATGTTTACCAAAAAGATTATTTCGATTTTTTCTACTTTCACTACTTGTACTTAATGTACAATAACAAATAAGAGCTCGACAACCTTTAAGGGGTTGGTTAAAGTTATGTGATTGTTCATCATTCGCTTAATAAAATAATTTCACAGTTTGGCGACATGTATCATTTAATCAATACTGACTTTAGATTTCTTGTTTTATTTGATATCATATAAGAATCATCTATGATTTGCCAAATTAACTGTTACTGATTTTTTTGTATTTGTAATTTTAACTGTTGATCCTTTGTTTAGGTTTACTGTTGACAATTTAACCGCTGAGGTAAAACAGGTGACAGTTAGTGTGAATAATTTGAAAAAGCAGCTGAAAACTTGTCCAGATGATGTCAGAAATCAACTCCAGACATTTATCCAGGTATTATGATTTATCATAGAATACAATTTATATCATAAAGTAACTTCAAACTGTATCACAGAAAAATTGTGAATATACAAGTATTTGACAAGAAAAATACAATTTCCAGATTGGATTGGACAGGCGGTAAGTGGATGAAAGATGGAAGAAATTACAGGTCTCTTGATGAAGATCAAAGATCCAGTTTTAATGCTTTTGGTTTGACTTTCTATCCACATAGTTAATCTTGTTTATAATTTATGACTTTTGAAACAAGCAAGACAGAATCTTGACACAATTAAACAGTGTAAATGTGTTCAACAGAAGTTGTAAAAATCAATGTCCTAAAGGTGAATATTATTCTGAACGAAAATTGAATGTATTGGGGTGTGCAGTAAACAACATTTGTGCAGATTGTCTCTGTTTTCATATTGGATTTTGATGTTCGGGATGTTAAAATCATGCACTTGAAAACCAAAAACACACCCTCCCCCTGAAAAAAAGGGAAAAAAGCAAAACAGAAATCAGTCCAGCCAAAGCAAATCAAATCAGTCCAGCCAAACATGTCTTGTTAATCTACTAATATGTAAGTTGAAGTGAGAATCATTCCTGCTTGTCCGAGGTTGAACACTGAAAATTATGATGCCTTATTTAAAGTGCTACTTTCTACTAGATTTCACCCAAGTACATTTTTCGACATAACAGTTCACATGTCAGTTATATCTTTAGAGTAATCATGTAATTTGATATATAAATAATTAAATACAAAATTTGAACTGTCTGTAAGCTAGCTATCCAAGTGAAAAGAAAGACGACTTTGTGTTTTTATTTGAAGAGTTGTCTTTCTTTTTACTGGATGACATATTGGCTCGATTATCTCTTCATTTATATAAATTATATGATATTGCATGGATAATTTTTCTTTAAATTTGGCTTATTTTCATAATTGTGATCCACCATTAGATTTTAGGATTGGAAATGGGATCTGGCAGATTATCATAAATGATCCCATTAATTCTGTGAAATAAGTCACAGAATTACTATTAACAAATGACTTGCTTATTTCAAATTAGCATTTTAATGAAAAACGGACAAAAACATAAGTTTATGACCAATGACCAAATTACTGTGTCATGAATATTAATGAGTAACAAAATTACGGTAGGCCTACTCTACTCAGTATATTGGAAATGAAGAAATAATTACATCCGGAAAGCGCTATATTTTGTTTATGGTTTTGGAGTGTATGAACTATTGTTTTTTTTTTTTATGTCGAACTACTTTTGGTTCCTATTTGGTTGGAAACACTAATTACTGCTTCAGTTCTTAGGTTGATTCGGAATGCTTATGTCTTATAAATATGCGACGTCATAAAAAAACAACGTAAAATAATGTGAGACAAATGAAACAGTGCATTACAATATCAATTTCAGTTGAATTTGACTTTGTGATTGGTCGACATAGAGTGCTTACGTCTCCCTGACACCTGATCCCACCTCTGGATTTTCAGTGGTCTGTGTTTATCCAATATTCACCAGATTTGTAAATTATCTCCTGAACCTCCTAGTGATTAATACTTTGGTATCTGTGATTTTTACATTTTAATACTGATTGTATGAAAGTGTTTCTGCACGTGTTAAAAGTCCATTTATGATAATATAGTCTCAGTAATATTGTGCAGTTTATTTGGTAATAACGTTATAAGGAAATTTTCAAAAACTTATTCACTAAAACTCCTGTCTTATATTATTTATTGGTCTTTTAATCTAGGATGCTGTTGCGGACACTCAGACCCTAGAAGAGGAATTGAAAACAATTGATGATTTGCAGAAAAAATTGATAGATCATTTTTGTGAAAATGCCAAGACTTTCAAAGTAGAGGAATGTTTGAATAACTTAAATACATTTTGTCAGGCCGTTAAACAATGCCAGAAGGTAATAAACAGAATTACATACACATCTATGTTAATACGTATATACATATACAAAAATATACAGAAATACAGATACTAACAAACATGCATACACATTCATACACGTTATATGTATATGTTATATAAAAATATACATAAATACAGATACTAACAAACATGCATACACATTCATACACGTTATATGTATATGTTATATGTTGGTGGTACCGGAAAATTTAAATATCTAGAGAATGGTTATCATGATACTTATTTTGTCCAACACCACTCTGATCTAAAACATACTTCATGTCACCCTGAAACATTTATGTCACCCTCTATGGCGATTTATGTCACCCTCTCATGTGCAGAAATGGGTGGGCGTACGGTTCGTTTTTTTTCCTAGTAAGCTATGTGGTAATTAGGTGTAACCTATAGTACGTAAAATTTCCGTTTCATAACTCATAGATTACTCGTTGCAGACTGGAATGGAGAAAAACAAAAGCCGAAATTTAATGATTTGACAGCATTGATACATCGTTGTCAAATATATTTGCTGGAGTCAGCCTTAATGGATGCTTAAGATTAAAAAACGATGCAAAGAATGATAAAACATATCGCTAGTGTTGAATATTGAAGGCACTATGTCACATGTGTTACAATCCTTATGAACTTACGTAGGTCAGTTTGTTGGTGGAGTTTTATTGCCGTTCAGTATAATAAAACAATTATTGCCCTTGTTTTGGGTTGACATGAATATTTGCCCACCCTCGAGGTGTTATGGGACATAAGAGCCCTTGGGCGACATAAGGCCTCTCAATTGGACAAATATATTCAAGTCAACCCAAAATAAGGTCATTAATTATATAATAACAATTTTCATACATATGTCAATGCGATATATCCCAGTGAACAAGAAATTAAAAATACAACAGAACCAAGCACACACACACTTCATACTAAGAAAAAAACTATAGACACAGACGGGAAATTGACAACTAAGCTATACAACAAATGTGACGATTTTGGCTTTCCCATCGTAAATTTTCCACATCTAAGTGGTAATAATCCACAGTCACCCAAAATATGGAGTTTATATATCACAAATGATCGATATGCCATGGCATGTTTAACATATGAACATTTCATAGACAGATGTAAACTACTCACTGACATATTATTGACACAGGGATATCGAAAAACTGGCTTTGATGTCAACGTTCCTAAAATTTTACGATGGTATAATAGTCTCTTTAGCGATTACTCTGTTTCACTAGGTGAAATGTTGAGTTGCCTTTTCGTTAGCGGTTGTTGAGACATCTGTACCAATTGTGACGAGGATTCATTCCTCGCGAATTTCATTTGAACTTGACTGTGGACTCATGGCGGGTGTGACTGGTCGACAGGGGGTGCTTACTCCTCCATGGAACCTGATCCTACCTATTGGTTTCCAAAGGTCGATGTTTGTCCATTTTTACCAGATTTGTATCTATATCCTGGACATCCTAAAGATTTTTACTTTGGTATCTGAGATGTTTTATATTATACTGTACATATAATAGTTATACTGATAGCATACCATTTTTTATGTTTTAGACTTATTAAAGAAACAAATTCTAGCAAATGTGTATGAAAGTTTTGATGCAATATTATTTACAATATTATTTGCATTTGTTTTACAACATATTTCATTGGTTTTATTTAAAGTTCAAATTCATATATATAGATTCCGACAGGAGCAATGTGACCATATTGTCATTGTCTTAAAATAAGTCAGTTTGGCTGATAACATCAACTTCTCTGTGGTTAGGAATTATTACATGAAGTTGTTGATGGACCTAATTTTGTGATAGAGAAAGCTCTAGAAATGAACAATGTCTGATCAAAGCAAGATCTTCGTAAGAGGTTTTATATACTGATATTTCTAGTCAAAATATATAGTTAGTTTTCTTTTCTTACATTTGGTATTTTATTGCAATCACTTTTCACTTTGCATCTGTCATAGCTGGCGTTGACTTTGTCATCGTCATTCTCTCTTTTTTTAATTTCATATGAACCACCAAGGTCTTTTGAACCAGACTTTGTTTAATTACTCATTTGGTGCCCCCTTTTGAAAATTGTGTCCGACATCCCCACCCACAATCACCAAATGGCTATACCTACTATATTTCAAGACAGTATTTTTCAAGTTTGATCTGTAGTTATAAGGTCTTTAATATATTACAGGTTTTTAAATGAACCTGGAATTTTTGTTAATTTTGAGAGCTTAATGCATACAAAATATAAGTATGCCAAAAAACTGAAACTTGTCTACAAATTCATTTGAATGAAGCTTTGCCCTATTTTTCCTTCAGTGGCCCTTTTAGCTTTTCCATGTGAGCATATCAGGCACTTCAGAACATCTAGTTATTGTTTGTATTTGGTTTGGTTTGGCTTACAGTCATCCCAGTGAAGCACTTTCGGAAGATATGGACCAAAGTTTTCAAATATATACGAACATTTCGTGTTCTATCTTATCAACTGTATTAATAATAACTAGATTAATGACTATAGTTATCCAACATGAACTGAGGTCAGTAAGTTTACATATCATCGAAAGTTTCATCATGTTTTATGATATGGGTTTCGTTGGTTTACTTGATACTACATTTGAGATGTTTCATCTGTTTGGAAAAGGTTATTGGTGTTGTAAATGTTTGCCCCCCTAGTGCATTCTAATATGATGCATATTCTCAAAGGTCAATAAATTGTAGAAACAGCTACATTAAAGCGAAATGAGGTGTCGTAGGTGAATTTTTTTTACATGCCCATGTTACGTGATATTCTATCTCGTATATACTTCGAAGAGACCATCTGGTGGTTAAAATAACAAATGCATGGGTAAAATTGCAACAATCGTGCCAAACGTAACCCACAATTTCAGTTATTTTTGTCCGCCATACTTTGAGCATTGCAAATTAACTTTCGGTAAATTTTTAAGAAGATTACCGAGTGACCAATAAACACGTGCTATTTACAGTTAATATACATTCTATTCTTATTACCCATTGCGTTTATTTTCGTACATCATTATTTCAAACCTAAATCGGGCAAAGTTCGTCTTTTTCGTCGTTTATCGGGTGATCTTGACCCATTTTTAATTCGTCCCATCGCATTCTCTGCTTAACATTCTTGACACATATGATCATGAACTGCCCAACTCCACCGGACATGGCGGCACGATTGTAAAACATGAGGTACATTTTGTCAATGTCAGCATTCAGAGTAACATTAAAGATCGGAAAAATTTCTTTTAGTGTCCTGATATATTTATTCATATATTCATCCGATTTTCTTCAGGTATTTAAAATAGCGTTGAAAAACATATATTTTAAATAATACATGCACTTTCCAATAAAAATAACGTCCTGTATTTTAAAAGTAAATGTAAAACACATAAAATCAGCCGACTTAAACGTAGTCTGAGCGCGTAAAGGATCGAAATCCCCAAAAGTACATTTGATATGACGAAAGAGTTCATCTGAAAGGTCATTGCATACGGAAATATAGCTGGTTTTTTTTTAAAGGAACGGTAAAACCTAAACTCTAATAAAATAAATAACTTCGAAAAGAAGATCTTTTACAACGTTTTACGTGTTTGATAATGTATTTGAACACGCATTTTATCATATTCTCGACTATATGTCAGGGGATAAAAATAATCATTGTGACAGCTTATATCGCTTTAAGAACGCTTGATATTTCATGTTGTTATGTTTGGCGTAGTAATGTGATAATCACCAGTTGTATGTAATTTGCCTTAAATTAAAACATTTTACTTATGTCCTTCAATCAGGTCATCAATCTCTTTATCAATCCTGTATGTTTAGCCGATAAACCGCACCCCCTGTTTGCAGGATAAACACAGTACAACTGAACCACCCCCTTTTTAATGTTTCAGATGCAGTTTACATTTAAGTATGTTCCAAAGCGTAAATAAGATTTGATTTTGTATAAAAACGGAAATAATTTATGTTAATAAACAAAATACAAACGAAATGCAAATGTAAAATGATATCGACAACTTTCTTATCTTTATGATTTTTGACCCATTCCTCTTATAAAAATATGTGTGTTTACAATACTTTAATTTCCACAATCACTACAGGGTTAAGCGTTTTGGGGTAAAAACATGCGTATTTATTATCTTAAAATACATACTTTATAGTTAATGTTTATCTCACATACATATATATTTTGTTTCCCATACCACAGTTGTGTAGTGTACAGCGTTTAAAATCAAATTTCATATACTCTGTTTTATCAAATTATTGTGCAAAGTAAATATGTGGGATCCTGTTGTATCTTGTATATGTAACAGACATGTGAAGAAAGGATTTATGACCTCATTTTGCTCACAATTATGCAAATAGTCAGTTTATCTATTTCATACGTGTGACTCGGTCTAGCCTCATATTTGTGTAACACAATCCAGTCCAGACGTGCATATGTAGAGTGTTTATCATAATATTGTTATTTAGCAGATATTTGAAAAATGACACTAATGGTATAGGCATCTTATCAAGGAATGAATAAATGTATCTCGGGAAACATAAATCAGGTTGAATTTCTGTGTTGAGCAAGACAATGAATATTTAAAGGGGCATTAGCTGTGTTTGCCACAAAACATATTTAGATTTTTTTTTTTTACTTTTACTACTTGTACTTGATGTACAATAACAAATAAGAGCTATACACAGGCATTGAAAGTTTTATATTGCTATATATTTTGTGAAAAAATGTCGTGTACAGTGTGGTATTCATACACAAATAGTAAGGTTAATTATGAGTGTATTCATTGCAAGTGAAAAAGTGCCAGAAAAACCGAGTTTTTCTCAAGCAGTATTCACAAAATAAATAGTAATTTAAGAAAATTCATGCCTGTGTATATCACTTTTTTGTTGTTGTATATCATTCTTAGTAGTTAAAAAGGAGTTATTCTTTTAGGTCGCTGGGATGAAAGTCCGGCGACCTTATGCCATACCCTGGAATTGCCATTGCCGTCGTCCATACACAAACTTTCAACCTAGCACTTTATAACCGCAAGGGACAGGGCTCTGATATTTCACATATAAATTCTTTATGACGAGAGCTTTCAGGGCCTTCCTTTTGTACCTTGTAAAGGTAACTGAATAATGTATGAACTGGGTTTTTACTTTAGTGATTTGATATTGTCCGATTCACATAATAATGCGGGAGAGAGTATCCTTTTGATTATCATACGGATAATTCTACTCACTTTTTTTGTTATGACAAGCTTCATGGAAAAAAACATTGTATTCCTCACTTACTACTTATTCCTCCCCGCCAGGTTGTATGGATTTTACTATAAAAATAATATGTTAAATTTTCATTTGCTTAAAATTATCACAATATGTAGCGAAGTAATCTTATAAATTGTCAAATTTTAAATATTCAATGGGTTTACAATTTTCTTTTACGACTTTCTACATCCTCGTGATCAACATAGGCGGGTATCTTTCTTTCTGTTTGTTCATTTTACCATTTGTTTGGTGGCCACAGTATTGTTTCCTTGCCTTTAACCCTAATTAATTTTGATGTTGCTAATATATCGGCAATATGTACCATATTTTTACTACTTTTATCTTCATAAATTGTATAGTTCTCTTTTTTAATTTCAAAATCTAAACCTACGTAATTGCAGTTACTTTATGATGCAAACAATACAACAAACTCATCAAGAAGATCGCTCGCCTTGCTAGTTGATGGTCACGAATTAAAAATAATGTTTTACTCATTACATGTATATGTCCATATACCATCAAATCTTATGCCCTTCATCCACTTTTCGATTGGTAATTAAAGTTATCAACAAATATCAAATAATCTTCCTCCCATGTGAATGCATTTTATAAGAAACTCATTAAACTTGCCATTGTTTAAATCGTCACTAGTTACGGTAACTTTATATTTAAGAATTCCCTTATACCTAGACAGCAGAAAAATATATCAGAAAATGTTATGTTACGAACTTTTGGGTCAAATTATACATTTGATCCAAACGGAAATATCAGCATTATGTAATAAAGAGGTACTTAATTAGGTTCATTCTTTCTGTTTTGACAAGAGCAATATGTGAACCAATTCTGCATATTTGTATGGTTTTACGTTTTAATTTATATGTTTTAATGACAAAAATTGTCAGTTTTGTCGCTGATTGTCTTTTTTGTTCCGATTTTATGTTTTGTTCCAACATTATCTGTTTTAGTTTTAAACGTTTTGGGGATATGGCATGTACAGCAGCAGTGCCAAGTGTTATTATGTGATCTGTTTTGTAGATAATTATGACATTTGATAGTGACTCAGTCTGGCATAGTAACAGATTTAAAAGTACAGCTCACGATAGCTTCCAAGTTGATGAAATTGCCGTTTACCGTTCATTCGCGAATATTTGAACGTTCGTTTCAGCTTAAAGGGGCATTAGCTTTGTTTACCAAAACTTTCACTAAGTGTACTCGATGTGCAATAAGAAATAAAATATACACACAGGCATAAAAATCTTACGTTCCTATATATTTTGTGAAAACAAGGTCAAGTCCTGTGTGGTATTCATATACAGATAGTAAGGTTGAGTTAATTAGTTGCAATTGAAAAAGGTTTTTTTTGCGATTTTCACAAAATAGTTGGAAAGAATTTTCATGCCTGTGTATATCTCTTTCTTGTTATTGTTTATCAAAATAAGTAGTTAAATGTTTTGGAAAAAAAAACCAAAACACAGCAAATGCCCCTTTTAAATTGACCATAGCATCTTGCACTATTTCTCTTTTTGTCCCTTGCGTCTAAATTCTGATTGCAGTATTTACGTAATCAAGGCAGTGGCTATTTTGCAGTTGATAGAGACATTTTGTGATAGAGAAAAATTAATAATTTGGTGAAATAGCACCTTTTAAACAGTAATATATTGTTTTGTTCGCAGGACAATGAGCAAAGAAAGTTGCAAGAGGAGAAGGCAGAGCGGAGGCGCAAGCAGCAAGCAGAAATGGCAGCAAAACGTGCTAAAGGTAAAAAGTGCATATTACTGTTTTCATTTATATTAATGTATGACCATATTTAATGTCACAAACCATTTGTAAGTTGATTGAACAATTGCTTCATAAGTGGGTATTCTTTGAT
Source organism: Atrina japonica (assembly GCA_030159075.1). Classification (NCBI taxonomy): domain Eukaryota; kingdom Metazoa; phylum Mollusca; class Bivalvia; order Pterioida; family Pinnidae; genus Atrina; species Atrina japonica. The sequence goes on along the minus strand of BROG01000569.1, from coordinate 163,359 downwards.
CGCTGCAAGACCTTTTACTTTTAAAACAGGTAGTTGTTGATTGCTGAGCACATTAGAAGGGAATGTCACGGGTATTTTGGAGTAAATGTATAATTCCCATTTCAAGATAAGTATTGCCCGTTGAACCCTTGATTGATTGGCAGTTAGTCCATAGAACAGATAAAAATCAGTGACATTTTACTTGTAGCTAATGATATTTGTTTATAATACCCACTTTACATACACGAGTATTTCTTCCAAGTCCTTGAGGGTCTTATGGGTCTCTAACTGGTAGACATTAGCAGGCCTCCGTAAATAATTCGTCACAACTCGCACACACTTGAAAGATCCGTGAAAGGAGAGGCAGATATTTTGACCTGATGAAAATGTTCTTTCTACTGTTCACGGAAAGATGTTTAAATGTTTAAATAATGTTTAAATGACTTGTTCCTATCTGTAAGTATCGTAATTAAGTCGCAGTTTCGGATCTGTGTACTTTTACGAATTTGTACCATACCTAAGTACTCATAAGAGAAATACATTTTACTGGCCATTGATATATCTTCGGTAGATGAATTGACCAAGAGTCGGAACAGAGAAAAAACATGCATCAGAATGTTTTAAAAAGAAAGGTCTGGATTTAAAAGGACTTAGTACTCTTGAGTAAAATTCATTTTTATCAAAACAGTCACTATATTTTGGAAATCCTTTGTATCCGATTAAAACAGGGGAACGTTCATTTTCAAAACGTCATAAAAATTTTAAAATGATGTTCTTTAACTCATCAATCCCTGAAAAATAATGGTGGACGCTGGTGTAAATCAATGACTTAAAGCAGTTCAAATGTGTCTCTAGTGGTGAATGAAATTATTGAAGTTGATGGTTTTGTCCAATTATTTTGTCGTAAGATAGTTTACCTTAAATCTTTCCTTGTTTCTTTTTTTTCTGTTTATTATACATTCAATTCATATGATACAGTCCTGTCTTGAACTCCATCTTTGTTCTTTTCAGCTAAGCCGACAACGATTGAACAAGATGAAGATGAGTGCATCATAGATCGTCTTTTAAATGATATCAGGAAAGGATACAAACTAAGAAAAACGGTTTCATCACCATCTCCAATAAAACATAACAAAACATCTTCTCCAAAGCCAGAAACAAAAGCAAGGTCTAACTCTGCAATAGAGAATAGCACTTTACCATCACCATCAAAACAATCAGAAGTTTTAAGTGATGCTTCAGTGACTTCTTCAAAGGAAAATTCAAAGTCTGAAGATACACAAAAATCAAATGAACTTCAGACAAACGGTGTTGATCATACAATTAATTCGGTGAATTTAGGACAGGATGATGTGGTGCAGTCTACGGCTTGAACTGAAGATAAAAAGGAAATAGACATGTATACAGCAAAGTAAACAATTACAGTTATATGTGCACTTAGAGTGATGAAGGAAAAAGGTTCAGTTGTCAGTTTCCATGGGAGAATGATTAAAGTAAGAAACAAAGCAAAGATGCAGGTGCGTGCCGATGACTTGGAAATGTTCATACATATTGATTTACAACGGAGCCAATTTTGATGTAGTGTATTGACATGAAAAGCGATAAATTATATAAAACAAAACACTTAAAGTGTTGAACATATTATATTTCACCGTATGTAAGACTTTCTTTTATCAGTTTTTCTTATTGCAGTACAACTGTTTTGGCATTGAATTAATTTTTCCGTTTTATCTCGCTAGAGGTGATGAATAGAGGTGAACAAAATACTGAATTAAGGAGGATAATCATATTTGCACCTCATTGATTGCGAATCTATATTTCAGCTTTGAAAAGCCTTGTTCTAAGGTTAAACACACTTAGCGCTAGATGAAAGGCACTTAATATCATTTTGACACATATCTGTATAATGGTAACATATTACTTACAATTAACAGATTTAAAATATCTATATAATATAAACGTTATCTATTCATATCATACGGCTTATAGGCATGTAATTTATAATAATGACATCTGTCTGGGCACATGCGTAGTATATAATAGCAGATATCCCTGATAAAATAGCATTGAATAAACATTCTGAGAGTATGTATGAAACTATATATTTCGTCCATGAAATCATCACGTGGTGAATGTTGGGCATTTACACGACATTAATCAAAACGTTAACTTCACTGCCGCATGGGACTTGGACAAAACCTATAATCTACCCTCGCATGATTCACTTGCAGGGTACCTTGTAACCACAGTGCCCATCATACCCTCCTCTGGACATTCCTGGATGAGTGGAGTTTTACTCCAGGACCAAATTGTAAGAAACTGTATGCCCAACAGTATGCAAACCTCTTGCACATCAATCTTGTGTTTTATGTGCATCAGCTGTCGTAAAGAAACCCAGATTTGCACTGTAGCAGCATTTATTAAAATTTTTTGAGTTACGATATAATTTTGAAATGATTTCTAGATTCTGGACGGATAATTCTGTCGTTTCCTCTCTCATATTGTCCGATTCACATAAGATGTCATGGCAGAGTAAACTTTTGATTGTCGTACGGATGATTCTACTTACTTTTCGGTTATGAAAAACTGCACGGGAAAACGTTTTATTCCTAACTGGATACGCCCTTTTGAAATGTGGACAAGTAGGAACGATTACTCTATTGTTATGCTTTAATATCGTCAATTTAAACTCACCCAGGTCCAGAAAGCGTTTACAAGACTCCACCCAGCCAGGTGATATTGATTATACTATAGCTGTGCTAATTTTGCAAACAATTTGCCCTTACACTAACCTTTATCGTGAAGATTTGAAATTTAGAGTCCTAAAATTTCCTTTGAATTTAAGGATTTCCTTTGAATTTAAATTTTTGGCTCTTAAGACTCTTTTATTACAAGTGAACATTTTATCCAAGGGTGTGTTGAAATATTAAGGTTGTACTTTACCGTTTTGAACAGTACATATTCAAAACTTCATAATATGCTAATACTATGAAAAGAAATGCATTTAGTGTTTATGAGCGATATTACAAATTGTCTTTTAACATTTACTGTCATAACATTATGACAGTTTTATCATGAAACACAGATTTTTTATTGAATTATACAGTAATTACATCCGACCATAAGAATTTTAACTGAAAAGCATGCTGTTGATATAATTATTGCATCGACAGATTTATTGTAACTTTAACTCGCAATGGGATGTTTATTGCCATGCATTTAATCACAATAACGTAAGTTTATCTTTCTATAAATTGATGATATAATTTATGACAATAAATAATATATCAACTTATCAGTATTTTCATTACTTAGAAGTTTTCCGCTAGCGCATCTTAAATTAGTGATAAGGACGTTCACTCCAAAAGCAGAAAAATCCGGGTTTCATTCCCACCCCTACAATGCCGGATAAATCTTAAAACTGGACGTGACTGTTATTCTACTATGTACTTGGGATACACTTAAAAAGTCTCAGATGAATCTACTAGGACCCGTGTCCAAGAAGTATGGTATCACTGGATAACGATGTACAATATTTTATCAACAGCTTACATACTGTATCATATCTCTCTCTCTCTCTCTCTCTCTCTCTCTCTCTCTCTCTCTCTCTCTCTCTCTCTCTCTCTCTCTCTCTCTCTCTCTCTCTCTCTCTCTCTCTCTCTCTCTCTCTCTCTCTCTCAGTGCTTATTTAGCAATTGCAGCTACATTCTATCATAATTTCGTGCCATCACTTTAGTGTATACTTATACGGTACTAAATGTAGTAAAACTGTTACTTGGCACAACACGTTGTATTCTATTTACTGCTTACATTGGTCTAGTGGTAGAACGTTCGATTCGCGGATGGAATGTCCCGGGTTCGTTACCAGGTACCGTGTCATACAAAAGACTTTCAAAATGGGAGTGACTTACTGATGAAGTCTAATTGACAGAAACGGTCGTCTTGAGCATTATAACTTTGGTATTATATTTATAATATTTATAACCACTAGGTCATTGCCACTGCTGGTGGACTGTTTGAGTCCCCGAGGGTATACATAAGCCTGGTATTTCGGTACTAGCTGATGATCTTATACTAAAGTAATATTTGGCACTGATAGCACCATTTAAAATTCAAATTCTTCTTAAACTAAGAAAGTCGTCTTTTTACAGTGGTTACTATTTGACGGTTTAAGCTACACGTTTAGATTGATTATTTGGCCTTGTCTGATACCACTTTCTTTTTAGAAAATCTGGACTATATTGTGACGAAAGAAAATAAACGGGTATGATTACACATCCAAGATTGATGAAATGAAAAACACAAATACTCTTGTTTCGAGAATGGTAGGTAGATCATTAAAATGTTTGTATAAGAACATTTAATGTCTCTTGAGTACGTGATCAAACGTTTATACCATGACGATTTGCATATCATACCCCACATCAACCCTCGACCTATCTGATTCTACTATTCGTTGCCACTGCTGGTGGACCGTCTGAGTCTCCAAGGGTGTACATAAACCCAGTACCTGGTATATCGGTACCAGTCGATTATTTGATACTAAAGTAATATTTCGCTCAGATACCACCATTTAAATTCTAAACTTTTTAAAAGCTAAGATATTCATTTTTACAGAAGGTACACAAATAAATTTGCAAAACATCCACCTCTTATGCTTTTAGTACATGCTACGCTTTCAATTACTGGATTAGTACTATATATTTGCAAAATCTATCGTCCAGTGCATTGGTTAAAACGAATTGTTGAGGTCGATATAGTTGGGGAATGATATATCGAAGTGAAATGGGCTTTGTAATTTTTTATTTTAATTACTTTCGGTATTTTACTAATTATCCCATGGACGAGTGGTTTAGAGCATCGCACTTTTAAAATTAAAGTCTCTTACAAATTTTGACCATAACAATGCATATATTTACTAGATCTTTACACTACGAGAAGTAGTTAATATTGTTAAATAAAACTTTGGTATCAGATTTCTTTGTACGACCGCTTATATCATCTCTCATTATCAGATTATCGTCTGCGTTTGACTTGTCTCACATGTAGTAGGCCTGGTCATATATATTCACAGATAATCACATAAAATGTACAGGGAATCACTACATGAATTAAGCAGTATCTAATCATGAAGCTTTAACAAGTTGTAGCAAAAATACCTGGAACAAAAATGCCGGAACTCAATTCTCGCTTAAATACCATATCGCATAGTCAACCTGCACAGGAATGCCAATTAAATACCATAAGATGCACAAACAGCTTTGGAGACTTAACACAAAAGTACATGTATCTTAGATTGATAAGCAATAACAAAAAAAAAAGATATACATAGATATAGAAATTCTTAAATCCCTATATATTTTGTTAAGATTGCTTGAGAAACATAAGTTTGGCACCTTTTCACTTGCAACTGATTAAGTCGGCTTTACTAATTACACTGGTTCTGACCTTATTTTCACAAATTATATAGGAATAAAAGATTTTTTATGTCGGTGTAAAACTCTTATTTGTTATTGTACATCAAGTACAAGTAGTAAAAGGAGAAAACAAATTGAAAAAATTGTTGGTGGTAAACACAGCTACTGCCCTTTTAAATTGAAGATAAGCAGACAGAAATGTAAACGGTTGACTGATGTTGTAACTGTTGTGATTTTCACCCTTTTGTGATTATTTCACGATCAAAAGAAAATTAAATTGTTACTACTGCAATAGATACTGGTGGGCAGGTACTCATACAAGTGAACAAGGAAGTTGTTATGCAGTTACTTCACAAGGATAATAAAAACTTTAGCGCACTTGTATAATTGTATATATATATATATATATATATGTATATATATCATAAACATAATACCAAAGTTATAATGCTCAAGACGATCGTTTCTGTCAGTTGAGCTCCAATTTAAAATGTATATAAGTTGACTATCTTAGCTTTAGAAAACTTTGGAATTCAAATGGTGTTATCAGTGCCAAATATTGCTTTAGTATAAGATTTTCAGGTGACAGGGACATTCATTTTACTATTTTTAGGTAATAATGTGTTTTGAAAACTGTTCAATGGCTGTTCAATGTATTGAATTTATACCCTAGTAATTTTTCTTGAAATTCGAAAGACTTCTAACATTATTGATATGGGAAACTTTCCCCCTAGAATTGTATGATGCAATTAAAATTCATTTTAGTTATGTATATCCTTAAAAACAATAATGATGAGCATTAACGCTTCGTTAAATTTGTACTGAATTTTAAAGGAACATTAGCTGTGGGTGTTTTTTTTTTAAATATTTTAAATTTTCACTACTTAGATTGATATACAATAACAAAACAGATATACATAGACAGAAAAAAAAAATTCTTATATATTTTGTGACAATTGCTTGAGAACTACAAGTTAGGCACTTTTTCACTTGCAATTGATTAACTCAACCTTATCAATTGTATATTAATACAACACTGGACCTGATCTTATTTTCACAAAATATATAGGAATATAAGATTTTGTATGCCTGTGTGTAGCTCTTATTTGTTATTGTACATCAAGCACAAGCAGTAGAAGTAGATACAATCGATTTTTGTTTTTGGTAAACATGGCTAATGCCCCTTTAATCCGATTACTTATATTTGTTTTCTGTTAAGATACATGAGAGAAATATAAACAAGTAAGTATTGTTTTAAAAGGTCAAATATTACACTTTTAACTAGTCTGTCCCTCGATTATTTCATTTGAATTTGACTGTAGACTCAGGGCGGATGTGACCGGTCGACAGGTGATGCTTACACTCCCCCATGGCACGATCCCACCTCTGGATTTTCAGAGGTTTGTGTTTGTCCAATATTACCAGATTTTTATATGTATCCTGGACATCCTGAAGATTTATACTTTGGTATTTCAAATATTATAGTGATAAAACACATTCACGTAGCATTTAAAAATTGTTGGTCGCGAAGGCAGACCATATAGCTCACCTGTTTATGCTTGTTATAATTTGGGTCAAAATTAGGCCACAACAATCAGCAGCTCCTTGCATTGTTGAGTAATGACCCTAGACAATGTATATATGAAGTTTGTATGACTGTAGCAGCAATACTTTGCCCACAGTTCACTGAAACAAAATCTTAACTCAGTACTATTCATATAGTAAATGACTAAGTCCAGGGAGCTGGGAATTTGGGCCAAAATTCTGCCACAGCAACCGGCATCCCCCTGCATTGGTGAGTAATGACCCGAGACAATGTGCATGTGAAGTTTCATGGCTGTATCTGAAGTTCATTGTCTACAATGGACTGAAACAAAAAGCTTAACATAGATAAGGACGACGCCGAGGCAGTCTTTATTGAGATAATTGTGTAAGGGTAAACTTAAAAATTTGGATCCATTTGAATCCATTTCATTTTCTTTCTGTGGACGGTCCCATATGAGATGGGACACTGCTATCATAATCTTCCTTATTTGCCGAGGCTGATTTCGGTAATATACACACTTTTAGGATTATTTATGGTTACACACACGATAATTCGTGCCCATGACGTGTTATTTGTGAGTTTTTAAGTGTCTTATTTATTTCCTTTTATGTTTGTGTTCCATACACAATATATAAAGCACATTTATATTATATGTCCTGGTTCTAAATGTAGCCACTTATTTTCATAATAGAGGGCGAAGCCCTCATATATGTAGAGATTCCTACTACATCCGGGGACCCGTACTACTAATGGTAAAAATTTTGCGCACATCGGGAATTTGCGCGTGACATAAACAAAATGTCGGAAATGCAAAGTCATTGCTTAAAAGCGCATTGCAAACGAAGTATTAATCCCTTTGGTGATTCTGGGGCACCACCACGGAATCCCCAAAGGGATTAACTGATCATGTAAAACTGTTGATGAATGCCTTCGCCCTCTCCATAGGTTTACCTATGTATTATTAATATGTATTCAAATTATTACTAGTGTGTAGTGAACAGAAACAGATATTGCCCACGTAACTTATACTGTTATCGTGTATATTTAGAGACGCTGCATACTGTAATATCTTTATCAACACACAAAGAAGAATTATTACGACATATCAAATACCAGTACTATACTTAACACCTTTGAGATTTAACTTTACATGTCGCTTATTGTTATGTCCCTATTGACGCAATTAATGTCACAAGTAATGAGCGAAATAAAATAAAATACGTTGTCATTAATTGCACACCTAGAGAAACGCAGTACATAAAATTCGGTTCACCGAAAAACAGTGAAAGAATGGGTAAATACTGGATTGATGTTAAATTTCTTATTTTATAAATATTATAACTTTTGCTTTATGTGATCTTTTCAAACCAGCCGAAAAAAATCATCTGATTATCAATTTATATTCGTGTGATTTATATCCTTATCGAAATATTGTTCCTGTTAATATAGCGATCAAAATAACGTAGTTTCCTTATATGTTTTTACTATATATGTATGTCCTGAGCATATCAACACGACTTAATAAATTGATTATCTCCCTTATTGGGGGCTAACCTGGTCATAATGGATGTCCATTATTCTCATATGGGTTCTAGGCTAACATACCGTGAGGAATCGAGTTTTGAATTTTAGATTAATGCAATTTTAGTTCGTGGTAAAGGTCGCACTGACGGGAACGTCATAAATTCTTTGACCGTTTTAGCCTTGCAAGCCGGTGATATTGTGTCCTGGAGTAAATGTTTACTACGATAATAAATAAATCAGTTTATGCAAAAAGCACCAAGACGATTAATTATGTTATCAATGTTTTAACCAATCACTATTATCTTTATTATGTCTACGTGTTCCTAGCTCTTTCTCTGCCATTTAATACTGTTAATACTGATAAACAAACGGTGTTTTATCGCTGAAAGCGATTTCAAGCAACGCAACTCTATATTATTAGTGAAAGTTTCATACCAGATTGACTTGTTGACATAATGACCGAGAGGAACGTTAACCGAGAAAGATTAAAATAAGTGGATAAAAGTCTGCTATTTCAGTTACAGACGTTCACTCATATGGGAGTCAGAAACACGTGCATTTGTCAAATGTTTTAAGGGGATTTATACCATAAACAATTCGTTTATCGACAGGATATACACATGAAGTGAAAAGCAGGCATAGATTAAGGTAACATTTACAACTATTTTGAATATAATGTTTTAATCTTCAGGAAAATTCCTTGTTAGTATGAACGTTTACTGTCGATAAAACCTATGCGGTTGCTCAGTGATTCGGAGTAAGGCTACACGACGGGTTCAATCCGGGTCACGTCAAACCTCTATCTTATCAAAGCGTTCATCAACAGTCTTGGAAGTTACAGCTTTTTCGAATCATGGAAGGCATGATACTCTGTACCTTGCTCTCCATTTTACAGTAAAAAAATATTTGGGCAATTGTCAATATATACATATGATTTATCATTTTTACGGGTTTATGTACTCTCCTTTAATGCCAAAATCTAATTGTGAGAACTAAGACAACTTTTAAAATAATTAATCAAGTTTTTCAAACTTTACTTTTTCTACTTTAAGTTCGGCGTTAGAAACTCGAAAACAGCAAGATCATACGGATATTTTCCTTGTTAGAAAAAAGATGGCGGAATACTTTTTTTTGTTTTTTGTTGTTTAACGTCCACTCAATAATCTTTCACTCGTATGGAAACGTCACCATATGCCGGTGAAGGGTTTCATATTTTGGCCTATGCTCGGCACTTACGGTCATTGAGCATTGTAGGTTCTTAAACGTGCCGACACCTACTGTGACATGGGACCTCGGTTTTGACTGTCTCATCCGAAGGACAGGAAACCAACCTGCTGCCGGCTGGACTCGAACTCACGACCTCACGATGAAGAGTCGAGCGCAATACCGACTGAGCCAGGCCGGCGGAATACGGAGACGAAGAAAAGTTGTAGTGATAAACAAGATGACAAAAGAAAAATTATATCTCCTGAAATAAATATAAATTAATATATATAAATTGATCTAACAAAAATTAACGACATATTATTTGTGTGAAATAAAACTGATATCCCCAGGGATCTGAAATGTACGGAGGTCCATGTCACAGCTGTAATCTTATTGTATTTCACCTAAAGCTTGTCTTCATTAAAGTGCCTCATAAGGTTAAGTTATAAGTACTTTGTGCCTTATGCTTATTATGTTATGTAATGATTAAAAAGGCTGAAATTAAATATGTGTAAAAGACACCAACGCAGTGATGGAGGGTTGTTATATGTAACTCGCCTCTAGTAACACGAGTCCTCGGTTTTAAGTCTCATCCCAAAGACGCGTGACTTTCCCTTTTTATGCCGATCGCTTGGCGAAAGTACAGTATAACTACAATTCAAATATTTGGTACGGCACGTTAAGGGGGTCTATCATGGAACTGCCAGCCTGCGAAGGGAACGCACCATTAGACTACCACAAACGGTCTTACACTTCGTATATACTGCAGGCTTGCGTCTAAATCGGGGGTGTAGTTTTGAAATGAATCTTTTTTTGTTTTTGTTTATAGAAATATTTGATGATGAACAAACAAGTGCGCTTTTGATTCGCCCATGATGAAAAACTTGAATTGTAATATCACAAATGCTGCTTCTATGAAGAAAATATCCTATTTGGTTTGCAATTCAAACACCTTTCAGTGGACATGTACAGTGATTTATCCTGTAAAACCAGTTATCTGTCTTGATTCATCTGTAAGACACTCTTGTAGACTTTTAAGCAATTGACCTGTATACATTTAGACGTTTTAAAATTGTCTATGCACTACGCCTACGTACATCGCAGAAATTTCTTAACTCGGTCGGTTGATTCACCCAAACACATTACAGGATTAGCTGAACTTGAAGAAAAAAATAGTCTCATGTAAGTTAAACGGCGTTGTGCCCAGGTTGCAGATTGTCCTTTTAACTTTTTATCAGCTATTGCACCATTTGCATTGCTATATGTAACTTTTTCATTATCTTTGGATGATTCTACTCGCCTTTCGGTTCGACAAGCATCGGGGGGGGGGGGGGGGGTCGTTTTAAATACCCATTGGATACTCATAGGTTTGATGACAAATAGGAACGATTACTCTTACCAGTGTATTTGCTATGTGGTTATGCTATATAACCTAAACTTTAAACTCGACTAGGTCAAGAAAGGGTTCTCGAGACTCCATCCCTCCGAGATTTATTTAGTTAGCCGATACTGGTAACAGGAACGCACTTTATTTGAAAATTACTTTTGTGTTGTATATTGTGTGCCAAACTCATACCATAATAACATGCACTTCAATGCGCCATTTCCTAATCTAAATGAGCACCTTTTTCTTGTGTGCATCCTTTTTTCAAAATATGTTGCTTTACAAAACCTAGACCTATAGTCTTCATCTGGATGGATATATTCGAAATGTTTGTATATGAACACTTAATACAGTTCAAAATGTCACATAAGTTTTTGAAAATTATTTTTATCGGAAATGAAAGCTGTATGGGTGCTAAATTAAAATTTTCAAAGAAAGTATTGCACCAAGATTGTAAAATGATCTTCAATAGAAACCGTCGGTTTGTGGAATAATTCTAGTTACGACCTTCTCTTGTTATATATCAATAATTCACAATTACAGACTAAGAGGATAAATTAACCATCATGCTTTGCGACAAACGTGATAATGTTGGCTTTCCTATCGGCAACTGTCCACATTGAAATTGTAAAATCCCCTTTTCGACTTCATATGTTGTTTATGTCTCACAGATGATCCGATATACAAGCGCGAGTTCAACTTTCGAACATTTCATATACAGAGGTAAACTACATACTGATGTCACAAGAATATTAAGAATCGTGCTCAATGTCAACATTTCGAAAATCTTACGATTGTTGTAGAGATCTTGTTTGTAATTACAGTATTTCACTGATTGACATGTTGAAATGTCTGGTCGATAGTGGTTGTTGACACGGCTTACGTCTATTTATTGTGACGAAGATTCATTTCTCACTTATTTATTTGAATGTGACTATGGACTCGCAGCAGCAACTCATCCCACCTCTGGATTTTCAGAGGTCAGTGTATAATTCCTCAATGAGCCGGCCTGGCTCAGTCGGTAGCGCACTCGTCTCTTGACCGTAAGGTCGTGACAGGTTGATTTCCTGTCCTTGGGATGAGACAGTAAAAACCGAGGTCCTGTGTCACAGTAGGTGTCGGCACGTTAAAGAACACTCACTGCTCAATGGCCGTAAGTGCCGAGCATAGGCCAAAATTTTAAGCCCTTCACCGGCACTTGGTGACGTCTCCATATAAGTGAAAGATTCTTGAGTGGGACGTTAAACAACAAACAAACAAACAAACAAACAATTCCTTATTTTATAATCAATCAATATAAAAAAAATGCATTACTAAATATTAATCAGGGACATTTATTCCCTGATAAATTAAGCAAGTACAATATGTTCTGAAGCGAGGACAATATTTCTTCGTTGATTTCATCGGCTTGTTATTCTTTATTAAAGATCGTGAGTCCATTTAGTAAACAGGAAGTGATTAACCATTTGACATTAAAGTCACACATCATATCATAACCCATTTCCATGCTTCAAGGATATTTACTCACAGAAACTCGTTACAAATTAATGCAGCGGATTAATGGGGAAATAAATGCGGGGGATACTTTATATCTTGCTTTATAATCATATACTCTCAAAGTCAGACGTTTTGATATTCCTTTTAAATTGATTTATAAAATTGTATGTAAATTTGATTTAGTCCATCATGATAGTTCGAAATTATTTACCAAAATTTCATAGCAGATGTCATGAAGACATTTCATACCCTTGTGATAAAGTAGTCAGACTATTTAAAAACAATACATATGATGTACAATTTATTTTACTAATAAAAGGGGTGGATATACATATAATGAAAAATTATTTCCTCCCTTGATGAAGTCAATGAGTATATTCAGGTTGAAAGTTTCTGATCCTTGATTTGTTTACTTTTATTCATACGCTCGAAAAGAAGAGTTCAAAGGAGACTCCAACGTTTTCTTTTCAAAATGGATCTTTACAAAACAAAAAAACTTTTTATCAATTATGTTTTATGAATAACTGAGATGAAATCGATAATAATACATACATGATAATGGTATTCCAACGATATCAATCAGTGTCACACACGTGTGCACTGTATTTGTGTTTGTTATTGTCGATTGAAGAGTTCCTACATTTCTTTCCAGACTATTTACTGCTAAAAATATTTTCAATTTTACAACAAAATGTGGGACCTATTTAATTTAAGTAAATTTGCTCGGTATTCAAATAATTCAAAGTGACGAATAATTATGTTTGCTAAAATCATGCTTCATTAACGATTATTAATACGAACGCACCTTAACTATAAGAACTCAGTTATGCACAGATAAACACTCCATCTGTTAGGTGACATATGCCATATTTTTTATTGAAAAAAAATCTCGATCAATTACATTTTAAAACATTTATCAATAGTGGTTTTGTATTCCCAGTCAATCTCCATCATTATCAGTTAACTGGAAAATTGTTTATCACACACACACACACACACACACACACACACACACACACACACACACACACACACACACACACACACACACACACACACACACACACACACACACACACTCAAATCCCCTCACACAAATGTGTAATTATATATATAATATTTTCCCTATCACACAACACTCCTAGTTACGGCTGTGTTAAGTAACATGTTAGTCTAAGTTATATTATCCGTCATCATTCCTTGTTCAGTAAAGTTTACATTCCCAGTTTGTTCTAATTTTAAACCTATTTATCAGAAGTTGTTTGTAAATTTAAGGTTCCTTCCATATATCTACACCTGCAAAAATCCATTCTATAGTTAAAGCGAACTGATAAAACAGTAGGCAATGTTATGTATGCGTATGTGTTTGCCTTGAAAATCAAACCAGAAGATATGTTGCTCAATTTGATATGAAAGGAATTAATTAATATTATAATATCTCTCTCTCTCTCTCTCTCTCTCTCTCTCTCTCTCTCTCTCTCTCTCTCTCTCTCTCTCTCTCTCTCTCTCATACACTCACACAAAAGAAACAAAAGAGGTAAAAGTATTCCAATAATAATAATAATAATAGGTGATGATTATGACGATCTACATGTTTTGCCGTATGATAATTTGCCTACTGCCACACCCATTTGCCTACGCTCACTATCATCTTTGTTCACTATTTTGTTTACTTACAACGTACTTTTCAGAGAACCGTTTCATACGAAACCGTCAATATGCACTATTAGGATGTTTCGTCTGTAAGTGACGTTAAAAACCGTCTTAGGGAAGAAAAAACACTTTGTAATTCAACACTCTGGCAATAAAAATGATAAACTGAACTGAGGACATCAAGTTATTTTCTTTATATTTCATCAAACTTAAACACGATATTTTGATGACAGTCCTGCTGCACACATTGCCGCCAGGATGTACGGAAATCGATACTGCACCTATATATACCAATAGGATATTTCTCATCCGAATAAGAGCGATAGCCATCATTTATATACACATTTGTCCTATATTCAAAGCAGTCAAGAAAAACAAATAAACACATCAAAACCTATATACTGACAGGAAACCTGTGCTAAAGAAATTTATACGAGGTAAGATTTCATTGGACATACATAAAACACTCTGAGTTTGTGTTATACAGTTTCTAAAAATTTAAATTTAAAATGTATATTTTTAACTTGACTCTCATACATATTAACGTCATACTCTGTAAAAATATATATGTAAGTATTTCCATATAAATGATAGATATGGAAAATTCTTTATTCAAATACGAATAATTCAATTTATTTCAATTTTAATAGACTTTAATCATGGATAGCAAAGCTTCAACAACTTGTCAAAGTCTTTGACAAGATATATGTCTAACCATTAGTATGAATATGTGTAGTTACAATACAACGGATATCTTCTTTAATGCACAATATAGTTTGTCTGATTATTTTTATCAAATTAAACACTCAGAAATCTTATATGGATGTTACGATATAATTCTTTAAGAAGTTATAACATTGTGTTACCCTACATACATTCTTAAGAATTTCTGACACGAAAAGTTTATTTGTTTCCAATATGCATATAGATGATTCTATTATTGTTACTCGTGAACACTGTCTTGACCTAGTCAAAGTTTACTCCGTCCACCGAGTTATGATATGAAAAGGTTATATAGTATATCTAACAAAAAACAATTACTTAATACCTCTAGACTCGAATGATATAAAATTTAGAACAATATTTTTTTATTTGTTATTGTAAATGTAGTTAGATATTTAAATCTCTTACAAATTTGTTATTCCTCTTTAACAAACAAAAAAACAAAAAAACAAAATCAAAACAAAAAAAAACACCAATTGAAAAATATCGAATGACATTTAAAATACATAAACAGAGCACCCTTCTTTAGATTTAAGTAAACTTGGTATTCCTACCGATGGTGTGGATATCAGTAATTGAAGATCGTTTAACATTAAACTTTGTTTAAGTACATTCTTTCCCGGCTATGGACTCGGTTTTTTATCGTTTAAGATTCAAAGAAATAATTGAACTTCCAAATTCATTGTAGAATAACAATACAATTTTAGTCAGATACAGGTAGACCCCCCAGTTCATCTTTTGGGACTGTTTTAGCTGCATTTGTCAAGACAACGATACCTAAACAGTAAGTAGTTGTGCTATAATTATTATTTGCTTCTGATAGAGGGCACCTTTAAGGAAAATATTTTGGTTTTATTTGCCTGCATAGACAAAATATGTAATAATGGTGACATCTATTCTATTCGTATTCAGGGATGTCCATTTGGCGTTTACCACTGTAGTTAAATATCGAATTAAACATGTTCATATATGAAAATTATTGTATCGAAAGGCATCCCGAGTGGTTAGAGCATTGATGAAAAAGTTTGCTAGTTTACTTGTGGAGGACCTGTGGTTTCTTCCTGGGTTCATGATGACCGGGGGAGACCTCCATCAATAAAAACTGACCGCCACCATATAACTGAAAAATTGTTGAGTTCTGCGTAAATCACAATTCAAAAGGGAAAAAATCAAATACAAAAGGCGTCTGTAGGCTATCTATGAATGCATCTGTCAGTAGCCCTGGGTTTGATTCCCTTTACAGGGTTATATCTACGACTTATTTTTAATGATGGCAGTGACTGTCTCTAAACCAAGCTTTTTGGTATAAAAAGTGAAAATCATGGATCCTTCGGATGAGACTTCAATCTAATATATTAATGCAAAGGAGGTCCAGGCTGAAGAATCCTCACTGCAAAATTGTGGTGTAATACTATGACACAGTCAAAATTTGTGCCACTTATGACGCCTAAATATGAAAATATTGACGATATGTAATATAGCAATAAAACAATGTACGTGTATGTTTGTGCGTAGCTTTACTCTATTCAGATTGTCTGTTAAACACGATTCTGGTATTTAACCCTTTTAACTCTACAGGCCATAATGGATTAGACTTAAACAGTAGAAGAGAGCATACCACTCAGACATTTAGGGTTGCATGGTTAAGTGACTCCGATTGTTGGAGGTGAATGTGTTAATAATTAAGAATACATTTTGACAGTAATTATTGGTGATGTTACAATTTGTATTGTAACGAACAAACCAACACAGAAATTGTTTTAAAGTATGCAACTCTTTTTCCTTTAAAAACATTGTAAAAAAGTTGCAGTGACGGTAATGGAAAATTACAGACCATAAGGTCATTTAAAGCCAGTCATGAAATATTCGCATAGCTATTTGTATTTTTTCAACAATTTTCGTATAAATAGATGCATATTATCCTTAGGGTTTGGCATGAATTTAACTTTTTGTCAACGACAATATTGAAACAACGTTTAGCTCGGGGCATCGGTGGCATCTTGACTTTATCTTCAGCTATGCTCTTGGCGATGTAAGTACATTGCATCAGTCTTCATTAAGAACACATGTTTTCCCTCTCGACCTTAGGTTTTGGCATTTGTGTAGAAAACTTAGTTCAGTATCATTACAGAGCATAGAAGTAATGCTGAAATGATGTAATTCATTAGAGTGATTCCAGTCACTCCATCTAGTTAGTATGAATTGTGGATACTGACAGTGATCAAAACCATCTAAAGTGGAAAGCATTAAACAAAAGCGGAAAACATTTCAAAATATTTCAAGCAGAAATAATTTTAAAAGTCTTATCAGGGGCTGTTGCAGAATGGGTGAGTAAATATTTTGATAGTTTGTATTAATCAATTCATTCATACTGAGAGATTATAATGTTTAATAGTATTGCTTCATTTGAAATTCCACATAAAAGAGCCACAAAGAGCGGGGCAATGACAGAGAGGGGCCACTGACAGAGAGAGGGACCACTGACTGAGAGAGGGATGGTGACAGAGAGAGTGGCACCGACGAGGCACTGAGAGAGAGAGAGAGAGAGAGAGAGAGAGAGAGAGAGAGAGAGAGAGAGAGAGAGAGAGAATTTGTGATGTAATTGGCGAAGGTAAGGTTTACAAGAAATATTCTTTGTACGTTTTTCTTCAGTTGATGCATCGGTGTGTATTATCTATGGTGATATAAATGTACTGACGTACTTGCAATGATATGTTACGTGCTAGCAATGGCACGTTGACTTTTAGAGTTTTCATGCCAGTGTTAAGTTACAAAAGTATGTCTGACTATATTTCTAAGTAAAGCGCTATGCCGAGTATCCGATTTTCATTACATATTTAAAACGTTATTCATACAATGTAATTACAAATGTCTTATACTGTTAGAGCTAACTGGCTAAGAGTTCCGACAAAATCTCCGTTATAATTGAAAAATTCTGTCTCATGAATGTTCATCTAATTCGAGCAGATATTATCAATATTTGGGGGGGGGGGGAATGCATTGACATTGTACAATAGTTTGCTAGATGTTAGAGTTGACGTTTTGAAACATTTTCTTCAAGAAAGAATAGTTTGAGCAGCTATCATTTCAGTGTTTTTGAATAGAAATTATAGCATTATATCTAGATCTATGATGCATTATTATCTTCTTAAATTTGGTGAAACTTACAAATATAGGACTGTCACTACAGAATTCGACCTACTTAACAAAATACTACAATCAATCATTTTTGTATTACATCAGTTAGCTTGTAATAGTATGAAATCATATGGAAATATAATTATTTACCACTAAAGTGCTCTGTAGATCTGTACCAATGAAAACACCATGACACACAAACCGTGATCTGAAAGTGCTCGACTTCTAGCCTATCTTGCATTTATTCCAATGACTTGAATGAGTAACTTGCATGATGATATATTGATAGTGACCTAACTATGCACTGATTTTTCCTTCTTTTTTACCTAGAGGGTATGACAAAACAATCTCAGTTCGAGGGTAAGATTCATGTGTGACAGAAACCCGATGTCTATGTAGATCTACACGTATTCTACGCAGATCTGTCATATGGCATTATTATGTACTGTATGCTAGAAGCCAAAGAAGTTCTACGCCATAAATTGTATTGTGACGTCATGTAGCTTGTCAATAGACCTATCAATATTACAGTGCCGCCATATTGGATTGATATAAGCGGCCCACGGGGTTAAAGGACATTCGGTGAAAACCCCGTGAACGCTATCTAAATATTTCACAGCGGTAATACGAAAAACTTGAAAGAATGGGCATCCAGAGTTTTCCCAACCTTTCGGTGATTTGCAGTATTGTAAAAATGTTCAATAATATTTATATTTTATAATTTCATTTAATTTGGAAATGGTATAGATCTATAATAAGATTATTGTCTTACGTATAGGGACTAATGAGCCTATAAATCGGGAGCGGGAATCAGCCTCAGGTACTTTCAGCGCTTACTTGCAATTAATTTCGGCATCCGTAAAACCCCTGGTAGGCCTGACAGAAAAAAGTGAGAACATGATATATACATGCCATAATATTAATATACACCCAAATAATGAATATGGAAAACATGTTTATGTAGGCTTACGTAGCCCCTTTATTCGAAAAAGGAATAAAAAATGTAGTTCGAAAAGGAACTGGATCGAAAAGACCCTCATTTTATAAATGCCAAAAGTACATGGCCGGGACGAATGCATTATACCGGTACGTCAAAAGATGAGACATTGCTATTTAATGCAATTTTACTAAGACATATGTTACACGTTTGGCTGTCGTTACACATTATTCACCAATTGAACTTTGACCGGGACCGCTTACATCGTGAGGGTTGATTCAAGTATAGCCTAGGGATTGATAAGGAATTCTCACATTGTTTACAGATTTTTCTTCGTCGATTTATTTCCTTGTCAGCCACTGGGGTATTTACAAGCTACATGCGCTATGACGTCACAATGTAAGGTGTCTGTGGCATAATGTCATATTTTATTTGTTAAGATCTACATATACACGTATTTAACACATGGGAGAAAAATAAGCAACCCCTACCTTGAGCCGAGGGTTTGTCATTCAAGAATCTTACCCTCGGATTGAGATTCCTTTGTCATACCCTCAAGGTAGGGGTAGATTCTCATAACCATTCCCCATAAAAAGAAGGGAATTCTGTGAACCATAGGGGATATCCGTTTCCTTTGTCCAGGGATAATCTTTGGCAAGCCTTGCGATTGTCATTCAAGAATCTTACCCTCGGATTGACATTCCTTTGTCATACCCTCAAGGTAGGGGTAGATAAATAGAAGGAAAATCTGTGAACCATGGGAGAATTCTGTTTCCGTTGTCATAGCCTACCCTAAAAGTAGAAGGGTAGATTATATTAGTCTGTAGCTTGCGTAACTTGCATGGTCCAGTTGGGGCATATTCTAAATATCAAATGATCGTTAGATGAGCAGGTCCACCACTGTAGTAATGGTTGCTGCACAGTTGGATAATGTTTAAGGTTATACTTTATATCTAATAAAACGCACATGTGAACTTTTATATACACTTTTACACTTTATATATATAGTATATTCCTCTTAATTGCACAGCCAAAATGTCGGAGAAAATTATGCATATAACAGGAATAAGCAATTAGCAGGAATAGTTTATTTAAGTGAAAAAAGGATGATTCATAATACTATCATAAACATCTTACGTACACTAGTAATGGAATATAATAATAAAATAATGTCAAAAATGCAAAATGTTCATAAATCTTCTTTTGGCATGTTCTCACGTTTATGAAAATAGCAATGACCACACATGACTTTATATCATAATCAGTACATTATCCCCCATTTCAGGGGAATATTTTATGCCATTAAGAGGAATTCTTGGTTTAGCCTATGCAATTAGAGGGATATTTAATATGTAAGAGATAGGAAATGGGTTTGTGTTTTGAATTCTCATTCAAGTATCAGGAATATGCAATTATCAGGTCTGCAAACAAGTGGAATCGACTATATATATATATATATATATATATATATATATATATATATATATATATATATATATACGACTGACACAGGTAGTTCAATACGAGAACCTTTAATGCATGGGGATGCATTATGAGGATATGTCATTTTTATATATACAAATGTTGTCAAATTTAGTACAGGCATATGATATATATATATATATATCCCTTTATTGACTGCATACGGCGTCAATGTCTTCCAAATAATCTGATATACTATAGCATGTTCAAATTAGGATCATTTCATATACCTGAGAAAAGTACTCAAGTCATGTCAAACTATAAGATAATATTATTTCAAGCTATTATGTTATCTATAAGTATCTTCCGCTATATTCAATAATCTGTATTTTAACGAAGCAAAACAATGGATTATATAGCATTAATTTAATTTTCTAGGTCGATAGTGACCAGTGGTTTACAACTGATTCTTTCTTGACAAGACTTTGTACTCGCACCGGGTGTAAGCAATTAACAAGGGATAACCAATTATCCTTGGCACCTGATTCCACCTCCTTTTTAAAACAGTTAGCAATGTGTTTATCCTCTATTCTCGATCAATTTATATATTGACTTACCGATTTCGCAACTATAAAAAATGGGAGTCGATAAATAAATTTATGTTGTTGTTATTATTGTTTAACGTCCCACTCAAGAATATTTCACTCATATGGAGACGTCACCAAATGCCAGTGAATGACTTCAAATTTTGGCCTATGCTCGGCACTTACAGCCATTGAGCAGTGATGGTTCTTTAACGTGCCGACACCTACTGTGTGACACGGGACCTCCAGTTTTTACTGTCTCATCCGAAAGACAGGAAACCAACCTGTCGCCGGCGGGACACGAACTCACGACCTCACGATCCAGAGTCGAGCGCGCTACCGACTGAGCCAGGCCGGCTCATAAATGAATTTATACTTAATTGTCACTCTATGTTAGTAGGGATCTAAATTATACAACACTTTTATTTATAACGGTCATCACTTTTGACTTGTTGTTAAAAACATTTTCATTGAATAGAAACAAGTTAGTTCATTAACAGAAAATGCAGTCTAAATATTAATACATAGCTGAAATGTTTTACTGGATACAGTCGAGTGTCAAAAGTAAGAAACATCTTTTCATTCACTTTGAATCTGCTGTATTTGTCACTAAGTCGAGTGACAAAAGTAAGAAACTTTTTGTCTTTATTTTTCTCTATATTTTATATTTAAAAACACATTTGAAAAAAATAGAATGTCCATTTTGTCACACTAAGTCTGTTGTTTTTTAAATATACATTAGCTTTACTTTCTGTCATTCGACAATGAAACTATTTGAATGTTTTGAACACTAGATAACTGTTCCGAATGAAAAACTAAATACATGGTTGCTCTTAATGAAACTCCATTAAAATTATTTGAAATTATTATTACATGACCATGACCCAAATCCTAGCGTCAGTGTCTTTGTGTTTCACTTCACTGTTTGGCCATTTTTGATAACTATAGATTTTAAATTCATATACATGTAGATTATAATCTTATAGTCTGTTGTTTCGTTTCTCAAAATTATTCGTGCTTCCTTTTACGACTCCATCTTATTAAGACCACATGGTGCTTTTATAACGAGAAACAGAAGAATGTCGTTAATGCATTTAACTGGTTTCTAGACACTATTAAATATGATATATTCAAGTGGTGTCAAATATCAAAGATTGGGTTCAAAAGCCGAAATTCATCATTGAATATGTTGTATAAAGTGCTATGACCGATTTTTTTTTCCCCTGGGTCATCTAGTACCTTGTATATGTAAGCACAAATATTCGCGTGTTATTAAGATGTTCGTTTTCGAAAATTGAAACAGAAAATCAACAGAAAAAAGGTTATTTTCAAGTTTAAAAATAGTATATTTCATTTTTTCAATTTAATCAAACTGTCAGCAAAAATATAATTTTTATTTTCTTAACTATTTATTAAACTTAATAACATGTTGTTGCTGCATTGTTGTTTAACGCCTCACTCATAAATCTTTCACTGATATGGAGACGTCACCAAATGCCGGTAAAAATCTTGAAATATTTACCTATGCTCAGCACTTACAGCCATAGGGATGTGAGGGTTCTTAAACGTGCTGACACAAACTGTGACACGGGACATCGGTTTTTACTGTATCATCCAAAGGACAGGAAAAGCCAGCCGTCTCCACCTTTACGGTCGTGAGTCGAGCACTCGACGGCTCTCTAGAACAATAAGAAAATAACAACTCCAAATATAAAAACCTCAGATACCAAGGCATAAATCAATAGAATGTCCAGGACATAGATACAAATCCGGTAAACATGGACAAACACGGACCTCTGGAAACCAAGAGGTGGGATCAGGTGCCATGGAGGAGTAAGCATCCCCTGTCGACCGGTCACACCCGCCGTGAGTCCACAGCCAAGTCCAATGAAACACGTGAGGGGTGTATCCTTGGCACAATTGGTACAGACGTCTCAACAACCGTCAACGAAAAGGCAACTCAACATTTCACTAGCCCGATTCTCCATTAAATTTCTTTAAGTGTCAAATATTTAACTACTACCAGAGCTCCAGTCATTCAAGATTCGTTAGATAACCAATTTGGTGTATATTGACTTCTGCGTATGTACAATTCACGTTAAGTTTTCTGAAGTATTATAAATAAAAACACGTACGTGATAGAGATGGTTCTAAGATATTGTCATAGTATTTAAGTAAGGCCAACTCTGGGTGAATTTTCCTTTCAACCATTTCGCTAATGATAATTTCTACATAAAATTGTTAATCTTTAGTTGCCTATTCTAATTTTTGTAGTCAATTCAGGAAAAAAGTGAATGGCTACATTGGCTACCCACAGTGCCACCATTAGTATTATCTGTGATTCTGGATTTGAGAATACTTTTTTCTGGTATTACTGCAATAGCTACGAATACATGTCCTAAACTGATGTGAATGATGTTTTGGAACAATGCCAGAATTCATCAACCCCCTGAAGTCACATTTGGACCTGTCAATTAAAAAAAATGTTAAGTCCTCTGTCAGAATTCAGGTGTGTGTGATTTAGGATCAAAACTGTATAATAATTTTAAATGAAATATGAACTTGTTCACATTTTATGACAGTAGACCATACTATTTTTTAAGGCAAGGCCTTATTGCTATGGCAGGCTTAGAGCTCCTCCGGTTTATCCGTGTACTCATTTAGGCATCGTCAGCTTCCCCGTTCAAAAATCAATGTGCCATAGGATTTGCCGAACTACTACTTCCGCTGTGGAAAGTAGTTACCTGAGAATCAATCATTAAAATACTTCTTTGTGTCTAATTTGAATCTTGTTTCATTCGCATACTCTCTCCTTATAATTCCTGTACTAGGACAATGTTTCTTTTAATTTGAAAACTCATTGAAACTAAAATTCAACAACGAAGACAGTTGAAAATGCTGTGATGAATTATTATAGTCACGTGACATAGGACACTTGTTGAAAAGGTGAATTCCCTCAGTTCAGCTTTGTCGATTTTGAAATTGGTACCCATTTTAATTCACGTTATTTAGAAACTGAAATCGATCATCGTTTCCTTTTTATTCATACAACATGAATTTTACCTAACTGATAGATTATTTAAGTTTCCAAGCTTACAATTAAGCCGTTAATGCCTGACATCGAGTAAGATGCTTTCCTGGTGTGTTGTAAATTCTGTTCATTCGAAGAGAATAAAAGACCAGTTTACTCGATCGTGGTTTTGGTCGGATAGCACAAACATCAATGCAGCTAAGTAATAGAGTTTTAAAGCCTAGCCAGGTGGTTTTAGTTGATGTATTCACACTGATCATCGTTACCACGTGTGTTTCACGATGTTTATTTTTTGTTAAACTCAATTCGTATTTGAGACATCGATCTACATTTATTACTCCGTTTTACATACCAAATAACTAAAGGAAACTGAATAATGCAACATTTTTAAAGCTGTTGAAAGTCGTGATAGATCTACAACCATGGGACATAAATATTTGTCACTTATGTTATTTTCTTCTTTGTTTTATATAAAACCAACAATTTTTAAATGCACTTAGTATCCACTAATTTAAACAATATTTGAAATATTTCAAGTTTACATGAGAGAAATTGTATTACAGTTTTTTAATCATTTTGAAATTTATATTTTGAAAAAATAATGATTCTGTGGAGAATAAAATTACTTCAGGTAAATTTTGACATATTTCATTATACTGAAAGAATAATTACAGAATTTACAAAATTATTTCGTGAGACAAATACTGTCATTTCTGTACATAAACATGATAATTTAAAAATGCATATATATTTTAGAAAATTGAAATTGTTCTAGATCTACCATAAATTTGTACAGATTTGCAAAATTCTGGATTTTACCAGCATTTAAAAATTATTGGTTGAATATAAAACAAAGAAGAAAATAACATAAGTGACAAATATATATGTCCCATAACTGTACATGTAAATCTTAGTCCGACTCTGTATGTCTGCTGTTTTGTAATGAAAATATAAACATATCATGAAATGTATAGATTTATACTGATGCATAATCAAACATAAGCATTCACTAATTTCTTATATTTCAAATAAATGTTTTGCTTTAAAGCTGTACCATGATATACGACAGCTGATACTAATTTCTCTTTGTAGTAGATCAAGGATGTATATTCCCTGGTTAAACAGTAACTGCATGTTCGTACAAATATATATATATATTCTTTTATAAATTCACCGATTCAGAATTGACAAAGGACTTGCCTTTCAGGACTTTCAGTTCTTTGATTTTATTTGGATGAGTCTAAATGTGTCCACAGTGGTTGTTGAGTTAATTGGGTCAGTCAATAAGGACACTTCTATTTTGAATTTTAAATATTTACGTTTTTAATTATTTAAAGATTGTGGTACTAAGTTTTCTGGAACACGACCATATACTGTCATTCCCTATCGCCAATCAGATCTTAAACTGATGACATTTTCACCGAGCTGGTACCTTTTCACTGAACTCGAGAGGTTTCCATGAAACATTTGCAACATTTGCGACTCATTCCGGACACCTAGTCCCATCCCGTTTGTGCTTCACAATTGTCCCTCGTGTTGATACCGTTTTTATATCCAATATATAGTATTTTAATGGACGTGAAGTTTTGATTACCCATTGTCACTTTTTAATTTTCGCTTCCTTAAATAAAACATGAAAGTCTAGGAAGACGAATTTCAAATTACTTGTCATTAAAACATCTGATAAATTATTCGCAGTTGATCGATAATTTTGTCATTCAACTTAAGATAGACTAAAATTCACCATTTATCTTAGCCAATTTGTAAACGAATCATATACTATTCTGTACATTTCCACTACTGGCTTGATTTTGAATTTGTTTTTTGTTCTGGGAGTAGGATAGTAGACTAAATGTAAATTGTGATAATAGTCTATCAGAAGTCTTTCGGAGAAGTTCTGTGAAATATTTACAGAAACTGTATCTTTGCTATTAACATAAGCATTGGGCATATGATTAAATTATCGCCCCCATGTATCTAAATGGTATGCACTTTTCTGTTGTCTTAGACGAGTCGATTATAGACTGTAGTGATGAAAGGGTTCAAAAGTCACGTATTTCGAGAATAAAAACATTTGAAATATTACTCCTATGATTAACTCTAATTCTTCAAATCTACTAGTATATACTCATTTTGTATTTGTATTTAAGTAATCGGTGTTTGCCATTTAAGGTTTCCTGTGAACTTTTAAGTGAGTTTGTTTGTTTGTTTGTTTTTTTCTTTAATTTGCTCTTTCAGTTCTTTATCTTTTATTAAGTTATAATAGTGTGGAAAATATTCCAGAATCATATATAAAGAGTAAGCGTTCATGTATAAAAACAGACTGATGACATGAAGAAATTTGAACACGAGTTCTAGGGGGAAATGTTGTTTAATATGGACTGCGTTTAGCCTCAATGGAATATCATTGATCATGGTTTCGGCTTTCCTATAGTAAATTTTCCATGATTAAGTAATACAAATGGTATTTACATCTGGCAATTGATCCGATATGCCAGGGCTTGTTCAGCATATGATCATTTCATATACAGAAAAAAACTACTTACTAATAACGTGTTATTACGTGGATAATCACGTCAAAGTCAGTCATCATTTCGCCAATTTAATAAATCGAAATACTAACCTTGTTTGCAATTGACCTTTCTATTTATGCGCGAACAATTATTAAATCTAATGACGTCAAAATACTAGACAACTCTGTCATTTCTCAGACAAACACTTAAAATGCATTATGACGTCAAAAAATTCGAATAAATTTGTGTGTCAATTTTTATATTTCACTTACACGAAGTGGGTGCTTTTTCCTCCATACTACCTCTGGGTTTACCGGAGATCCGTGTAAATTGTTTAATTTCATCAAATTTTTATATTGCATCCTTTACCCTTGGCGTTGAATACTTAAGTTTGGTATCTGTGCTTTTTATTTGATTAACCTACTTTCTTGGCATAAATTGATAAATTGATGATTGGTCGTACATGTTTGGCACAAAAATTAGAAGATTACTTGTAAATAACAAATTAACAAAGTCAACGGATGTTTTCAAATGAATTACCACGTGACCAAATTAACAAAACAGGACTGGAAATTATCACGTGATCAAGACACCGGATATAGAAAATGCGCTTGTCCATATTAGTAAACAGAGAAAATGACCGTATCCATCTCGGTATTAAAACGGGAAATCACATCAGATTCTTGCAAATGTGGTAAACAATCTACTTGCTTATATCTGTGAGATCTTTTTGTATATTTCTACAACGACTGATGGCAAATAATGCATACACCAAGCGTATAAAACGCTATAAATTCTCGTATCACATCGATTGAGTATGGGGCGCCATGAGACTATACATTTTTGTTATGAGTTAGTTCCCTTGAGCGGAGCTCTTGTCTGTATTGTCATGTTGTCTGAACACGAGGGTTTAAAGTTGAAATTTGATTGTGGACATTTTTACGTATTAAATATGTTTTATATTGCGTGTACAAACAAATATTATGTCAATGTACTTAATATGACAAATCACTGTCGATACCTAGGTCAAAATGCCGGATATCAATTAGTCTCCACAAGTTTGCATAAACTTGAAATGTAGACCACCGCATGCGGCATTTATCATCAATTGCATTGATTACAACAAACAGAAGAATATCAGAATATAAAAGATATACCGTGCAGTGGCTTACCTAAGGGGTAAAGGTTGCCATGGTTATCATAGGGCTCTCCATTTGAAAATTTAAATGTCGATATGTTTGTTTGTAGTATTATTAACATGGTATTAATAAAACAATAAAATTTGGTTTAAAGTGATCTGTGGTCCTCCCCATGAGCCAACATTTGATATTTCGAGGAAAGAGATAATTCATAAAAGATAGTAAATCAACAGTTACAAGTAAACGATCCATGATTATGTAATCACAAACACACATATTTGAGTAGCCTACCCAGATAAAATACATGTATCAACCCTCGATCATTTGGCCACCTCATTTACAAAAACCAGTTACGTCAGTGATGTCATCCCCTAGTCCTATAGAATTAAGCCTTCTCTGGTCCAGATAGTTAGCTATCAATGGTTTTATCGGATGACACTGAACCACGAAGGTGATTTAACAAATTTTGTAAACATTTTAGACATAAATCTATAGGAATAATATCAGAATTCGAGATAGTTGAAATATTGTCAAATAACCATTCAAAATTCTCCCAGAAATCGTTGGGAACTTGCTACGAGAAAATGTGACTTCGTGGTTCGGCATCGAAAGTAAAAATAAATATCTGATAAAAACTTAAAAATCAACGATTGAACCAACGAAAACTTACATTATAGGACTATGCCCCCCGCTCCCCATGAAAATGAACACGGACGCATACGCGCACAGACACGTCACATACACTCACGTTACACACAAATATGTCTCATACATACACATGTTACACACATACACATACGCGCGTCACGCACACCGCTACAGCTTCCATGGCTGGTACTCTGTAAGGTCGTCTGAGTTTCCGTTGATACAACCCAGCAACTAAACATTTCGTGTTTAGACAGGAAATTTATCCAAGATGAAATACATACTCCCACCATTTGTTTCTGTTAACTAAAGATATAGTTCAAAAATAGGTCAAATATACACTAGTGTTTTCAAATATCTACACACTTGCACACACCTGTCCGGATGAAGATTGTAGGCTAAGATGAAGATCATTTTTCGAATAACGTGACTCCCATTATCTCTGTGCCCAAAACGTTTACCCTCAGAAAAGGAACAGCGATCTTTCATGTATAGGTCTAACTGTCGGTTAGGATGATTTTTGGAAGTTAAAATTTATACGTCTTAAAACTTATCCGACGTTGAAAAACAAAATGTCTTGAAATTTTAGGGCCTATTAAATATACGGATGGATTTCATATTAATATATGGAAATAAATGCGATCTGATCATTTGCAAGATATAATGGCATAGTAAAATTATTATTGTTATTTTAAACAAACAAAATTGTCTTAATTCAACAAATGGTGCATTTCTATACAGATTACAGCCGTGTCCCTCCGCCGGTCATGTCCTGTTAACTTTTGAATGCATTTGCTGCGTATATGCTTTGATTATCTTCACTTACGTCTAATATAGTTTGTATTTTCTCGATAATAGTACTTTTTCATACGTTTTTAAGTATAAATCATTGTCATTGGCCTATTTTATCAACGTCAACAGAGGTAAAATAAACTGATAATTTACACAACACAGTCCATTCAAACAGTATACTATACATATATAAATTGTATACGTGTGTGTGTGTGAGAGAGAGAGAGAAAAAGCTTTAAAGGGAGGTAACTGCATCAACGCAGATAACCATGAGGTTAATACATTACTGTCTTTTGTGTGGCTGATAATTTTGTTTGCTCTGATTTATCTCAATAAGTATGTGATAAGAATCAAATTAATAAGTGACCCAAAAGTAAAAGAAAATAAGGACAGTCTATTTGATGAAGGATTCGAGATGTTAGGCGTGGCCATTGTAATCTGATTAATTGATAAAGGGGTGTGCTGTATTTTTTTTCCAAACTTGAGTTTTTCCTTTTTACTACTTAGATTGATATAAAATAACAAAAAGAGATACTGACAGGCATACTGAAAATTCTTTTAAAATACTTTTACTTTTATATATAAAATATATTCTGGTTGCTATTCATACTGTACATACATACTGCAGAGTATAAATTGAACGTAACAAGAGAAAGTCCAAATGAGTAAGCTAAAGAAACATAAGATAACAGTTACTGGGCATGTACCGGGTGTGTGTGTGTGTGTGTGGGGGTGTTACGTAATTCATAAAAGTTAAATCATGTGATCTCTAAATTTGAGGTATCACATAATGGGTGATAATGAGCTCATAAGTAGTAAATCATAATCTCTCTTTTAAATTGACCAAACGTGGACGAAAACGGACAGACACAAACCGGACAGATGATGACGCATTTTTCCGGTTTAACACGGATCTGTTATAAGGGCTTAATTTACTCGAATGTCTTATAACATATTCATGTTCCTGTAACGTGTACATATAATATCTGTAGTATTATTAAATTTGGCATGTTTGTCAGTCAATTTGAGTGTTGTACAAATTCAATGTTGGATATAACACTGCTTACATACTTAAACATATTTTAGTGGATAATTTCGGATTAATACCTGCCGTTTTATTGAAGGTAAATATATTTCTGTATTATTCTTTAGTGTGGATCACTGGAGACCGAAACTATATCAATAACTGAATAAAATATAATATAAACATATGTCTATATCATATTTATTATATATTCATTAACATGATATAGACACATATTTGTGCATGACATAGGTTCGGTCTCCTGTGGTGGGGGATACAATAACAGTTTTTAGGAGGATCTGCATCCTCTCTTTATTTTAGCCTAAATTTGGTCAGGTGAATATTCAAATGGGTGCCTAATTAAAAGTTCCAATCTGGCTCCTGAAGTAGATTCAAACCGGAGGAGACATTTTGCGAGACAAACACTCTAGATTTACCAATCAAGGTACAATTCTGTTGTTACCTGTTCTGGAATCGAAATCGTAAAGTCTAAGACGTTCTGAAGCTCAATAATTTTCGCAGAAAAAAAATGAAAAATTCTTATGAGTGTTATACTAAAAATTTGAGTATATACTCAAGCTATGTACAGCGCGTGCATTTTTATATTTCTGAAGTGTTCTTCAAAGGATCAATACTTTTCATCATTATAATCATACAGTTATATACAGTTTATTTTAAAAATTCGGTGTGTGTTTATTTTAAAATAATACAAAAAGTTAGTGGGCCATGGGAATTGTGTAAATGTAGAGATGTCGGGCTCGGGCTCGAAGTCACGTGCCTAATTAAATTTACTCGGTCAGACTCAAGCGTAATTTTGAAAATAATAC
The DNA here is from genome assembly GCA_030159075.1 of Atrina japonica. NCBI lineage: Eukaryota > Metazoa > Mollusca > Bivalvia > Pterioida > Pinnidae > Atrina > Atrina japonica. Next base: position 132,378 of record BROG01000569.1, on the reverse strand, counting down.
TCAGATATACATTGTATTGTCATTTTTATGAGAAAATAATAAATTTGAGGCAATGTTTTTTTATGTAAATGAATAAAAGATTACAACATGTTTCGTTGTCAGTCTATGTCACATCCAAAAGTTTAACGAAACAAACTGTTTAGTCAAAATAATATACATGTTTTAAAAGTTAGTGACGTCGGGCCCCGGAAATCAAAATATAAGTGCGCACGTGTTGTATGAAATTAACATACTTTAAAATAGATTGTCATGCAGATATTGGTAGTGCTAAGTAAATACGTAGAAGCACGTACACTTAAAATGTATTTGATTTGTATTCAGTGACTTTCATAAGTTAAAATTCAAATGAAATGATATCAGATTAGAACATGGAATGAACAGAGTTTCAATTTACTTATTTAAAGTAAAATTGACTTTGAAGATTGTACCGTGGTTTTCATTGTGAATTTTCTCAATACTCGATTTTATGAGAAAGAAAAATAAATAGAGAGGAAACCGACAGGCAGAGAGAGAGAGAGACTTTGGAACATCCTAGATATTAAAGGTGGGCTAGGCCTAAATGTTGCAATCAGTATCATACAATAGCGCATGCTATGTTATTTTAATGAAAAGAATGCTGGAGTAAAACAAAATAATTCAGATGATTATAACAACGGATTTCGTGTCGGTATTTGACGATGTTTTGTCGTTGATGTTTTCGCTGGAGCCGTATCCGCTGTTGTGTTGTTAACGAACGGGGTGAGGGAATGTTGGCGAGAAGAAGAGTAAGAGACGGTGTGTGTGGCGCTGTGGGCCGTAAAGTAGATAGAGTGCCGTATTCCCTATGGTCCACCAAAATACAACTCCAGGAAGAAACACTGTATAAGTTGATCCGTATTTATTGTCAAGCCACAACGATGAACAGTATAAAATCACAAAATGTAACAATAAAATGCAAATAGTCCGAAATGATGAGTAATAAATAATAAGTCCAAAATATTGAATAAAAAGTAATAAGTCCTGGATGAAAATAGAAGGCAAGTTGGATATATGACCAGTAATATACGTGGTCTCCAAAAACAAAGTAACGAGTCGGTGTTATCAGTAATGTGTCTGATGTCCGAACCTAGGAATTGAAATGTTACAAAAGTATTTATAAGAATTTGGAACAATGGTTTGTAAATATTAGATCTGGTATCAGTTTGAGAGGTGTTGAGTCAATTACCAAACAATAGCAAATTAAATGTTAGACAGATGTACATTAATATAATTGAGACATTAAATAAGTACATAATTGTTTTGACAGTAATAAAAATAATTATGTAAAAAGAGGATTAACATGTGAAGTAAGTCCATTTCCCGTATTATAATTATTGTCCAGGTGTCACAAAGTCTAGGCGTATGTAGTGAGAAAACATAAACAATTGAATCTGTAAATTGATGATTATAATCCGTGTGTTACAGAGTAAATTAAAAAGTAAACATATGTGAAAATAGAAACACAATTTTGTTTTGCAAGTCCAGAAATAATAAAAATAAAAATGTCTGAATTCATCTTGGTGATAATTTCCCTCCTCTCCGGGGGAAAACACGTCCTCGTGTTTTAAATGAGTTAACAGTAGAAATTTCTGTCGCGTCGGTAGTTTTGTCTGTTGTGTCGATAAGGTGGTCTGGAATTCAATGCAGTTTGTAGATTTTCAATTTCCTGTCGCTGGTCTGACATAATGTTTTCTAAGTCCTGATTTTTAACTTCTAGAGTGTCAATATTGTAGTTCAATAAATTGATTTGTAAATTTTTCTCATGTTCACTGACAGTGAGTTCCTGAACACGATATAGAGCCATTTTCTTAGTATTTGTGGTAATTTCTAGTTCAGCCTGGAGTTCAGAAATTTGTGTTTGACTGTACTTTTGTCCACTTCCGTTGATACAGTATCCAGTTTGTTGTTAAGAGTCAAGTTTTCCTTTTGACATGTTTCCAATTTATTTCTTGTAGTGCACAATTCATCCTCCGTACTCTGAAGTTTTGAAATGAGATTTTGAATTTCAGTTTGGTGGTTTTTAAGATTTTGTTTAGTTCTTGATAATTCAATTTTGATTGAACCTGAAGTTTCCAGTAATTTCATTAGAGCTCCGTATTTCACATTGTAAAAAGGTAACTCTTGTAGTGTCTGTTTTCTTTCAAGATATTGTTGGATCTTGCGCTGATCACGTACCTGGTTTGATTTTGACTTTTGTTTAACATCTTATGTGCAAGATTTCACTACGTGTCCAGGCAAATGACACTTGTAACATGTTTTGTTAAAATGAAGTTGATCACTGTTGATTCTCGGTTGTGAATATGTCCAAGTTGACCGGAAGTAGTAGTCCATCGTTGAGCTGTTGCGCTGGGGAAACTTGCTTTCTGTTGAGCCAGAGGTCCTGGATCCAAGACACTACAAAATATATGCAGTGACCCCAGGCGATTATTTACCCTTAGGATTTCTCCACCAATTATAACAACGGATTTCGTGTCGGTATTTGACGATGTTTTGTCGTTGATGTTTTCGCTGGAGCCGTATCCGCTGTTGTGTTGTTAACGAACGGGGTGAGGGAATGTTGGCGAGAAGAAGAGTAAGAGACGGTGTGTGTGGCGCTGTGGGCCGTAAAGTAGATAGAGTGCCGTATTCCCTATGGTCCACCAAAATACAACTCCAGGAAGAACACTGTATAAGTTGATCCGTATTTATTGTCAAGCCACAACGATGAACAGTATAAAATCACAAAATGTAACAATAAAATGCAAATAGTCCGAAATGATGAGTAATAAATAATAAGTCCAAAATATTGAATAAAAAGTAATAAGTCCTGGATGAAAATAGAAGGCAAGTTGGATATATGACCAGTAATATACGTGGTCTTCAAAAACAAAGTAACGAGTCGGTGTTATCAGTAATGTGTCTGATGTCCGAACCTAGGAATTGAAATCTTTTATAAGAATTTGGAACAATGGTTTGTAAATATTAGATCTGGTATCAGTTTGAGAGGTGTTGAGTCAATTACCAAACAATAGCAAATTAAATGTTAGACAGATGTGAGGCTAGGGATTAACTAAGTCCATGTATTATAATTATTGTTGTCACAATCAGTATCATACAGAGTAAATTAAAAAGTAAACATATGTGCATGCTATGTGATATTTTAATGAAAAGGTTAACAGTGCTGTGTAGTTTTGTCTGTTGTGTCGAGTAAAATCAATTTCCTGTCGCTGGTCTGAAAATAAATTTTTTCAGATGTTTAATTGACCCCGGCCTGAACAAAGCCATTTTCCGCCTGGAGCGACACTTTCTAGTGCAGTTTGTTGTTAAGAGTCAAGTTTTCCTTTTGACATGTTTCCAATTTATCGTCCGTCTGTCAGTTTGGTGGTTTTTAAGATTTTGTTTAGTTCTTGACAATTTTGATTTTGAAGTGTCCAGTCTGTGCGTCAAAAGGTAACTCTGTTTTCTTTCATCCTGCGCTGATCACGCACCCGCTGATGTGTAATTCCGTCACTGTTGATTCCGCTTACTTAAAAAGTGCAATATTTCAAGTTTAGATTGTGATATAGTACCCAAACGGGGTGAGGGAATGTTAGACTGTAAGTCCACCAAAATTCATCTAAGGTATAAAATCACAAAATGTTTGCTCAAACTTTAGTCCTGGATGAAGGCATGACCATAATAAGTCTCCAAAAACCGAGGAGATGATGGGAATTGGGGAATTTAAAAATATAAGGACATTGCAATTAAATGTTAGACAGATGTACATTAATTTGCCAGGAATAATAATATGTTGGCATATGTAGGGGCATTTGTGTTTCACAAACATTCATCTTGGTGATATGTTTATGACCCCGGCCTTCCGCCCGCGTTGTTAGCTTTGACTTTTTGTCTGTGCGTATATTTATCTGACAACAAGTTTAGATTGGCCTAGACAGTTCATCTCAAACCTGACATCATAAGTCCCAGGAGGTGGGGTTGGGGTAAAAATATAAGGACATTGCAATATTTATTTCAAAATATCGATCGAGAATACGGATGAAAAACTTCAATATAATTATATCAATTTTAAGCAATTATGTCAGCGATATATAAAGGCTTTATATTATATCGCTGATGATGTCCATGGTAGTACATTTGATATCAACATTATTTATTGTTTTGAACAACAAAAGTTTTGGACGCCAGTTTTCACGTCGTAATTATTTTCGTCCGCATCTTTGTATAAAAAGAAATAAATCTTTGAAATTACATGCCTGATGGTGCAACTGACACAGTCGCGATGCATTAAAAACCTTTGAAAAATTATAAAGAAAGAGAAGGACGTGATATACATGCTAATATCAGAGATTTTATCAGCGATGAAAAAAGAGTTAAAAATAGTCTTGGTTTATATTTGTATGTTTTATCGATATTTTACATCCCACCAAGAAATTTTCGCTAACTAGAGTGATAAATCTCGTCATTTAAACATTCGCAGGACTGCCCCTATATATTACTTAGAGATATCCGGAAGTCGAGACAACCGAAGTTTTAATGAACATTAATTTTGTTTTCTATCCATCCAAATCTCAGAATGGGGACAGGCCGTTCGACTTTGACACAACCGGAATTTAGACTTATTCAATTTCGACATAACGCGATTATATCGGAAGATTCACTAGCTTTTGGTAAAATTACACGATTCCTTTTACATGTGCTACGGATTGATGCTAACGCCGTGATGGTTATTTTACGTGTCATGTGATTGCTTGCGGTGGCTAGTGTAGAGGGTTTGACTCGTAAACAGAATGTTTTTGGTTCGATACCCGGTCATACCAAAAAAAAAAAAATTTAAAAGTAGTGACTCTACCTTAGCCAAACGCTAGACAGACAAAGTGACAGACACTGGTCTTTCGGCTGAGGCTTGAAAACCAAGGTCTCGTATCACGTAAAACGGAATCTTCACTCAGTCACGACTTCGGCGTCAGTCCATTATATTCCCTGCAACCTTGCTAATTCTTTGTATACCAGTCTCGATATATAGAGAAAATATAATATTACTCAAAGCATTTGATTTATTTCTCATCGACAACTTCAAACTTTTGCTTGAACCGGACAGCATCTTTAAAATACTGACGCAAAAGTAATCAGGGAACGGCCAAAGTTTATAAAAGTACTAAAATTTATTTAGTAAGATATTTTTAAAAGTCAAGTTACGTTTAAAGTGTAATCACAATTCATCTGTAGTTGTACTACCTCAGCCCAGAAACGGAATCTCCGAGTCCTTTTTTAAACAAAATAAAACGATTTGTTTAAGAATAGCTTTTTTTCGACATCCGCCATTATCAGTGAAAACCTGTGATCTTTATGTGGTGGCAGACGACTTTTAAGCCACGAACAGGTGCGTGACTTTTCCTTCGCTAAAACTCCCGGGTTAATATAGTTATCTTATATGTCATATCTAAACGATCTTAAATATTAGATAATACAATATAACCATTATAAAATTAGATACAATGATTATCTACAGCAATTGAAGATTGTATACAGAATAAGAACAGACGATCACTCAGTAGATATCAGGAATGTTTGAAATTCAGATTGTTTAGAATACGATTTCTGGAAACACCGTGGGCTTTTTCACCTTCATATACTAATTGTTGAAATAAGAGGAGAGAGAGAGAGAGAGAGAGAGAGAGAGAGAGAGAGAGAGAGAGAGAGAGAGAGAGAGAGAGAGAGAGAGAGAGAGAGAGAGAGAGAGAGAGAGAGAGAGAGAGAGAGAGAGAGAGAGAGAGAGAGAGAGAGAGAGAGAGAGAGAGAGAGAGAGAGAGAGAGAGAGAGAGAGCGAGAGAGAGAGAGATTATCGCGCTTTAAACCACAAAGTCTCTTACCCATCTTGTCATTCAGCGCAGGTTCAAGCCCCGCTGGAACCTAGACTGATTTTATCACAGGAGCTCGTATTTGGGCCGAAAATATGGCATGCGTTCTAGATTGTGTTTATAGCGGAAAGGGATGAAACAGTTTCATTACCAACAATTTTCAAATTTAGTTTTCACCCCTTCTTTATTCATTCTAGCTAGTCTCATAACGTTATATAGTTTCCTTTTTGATTATATTTATAAAATGTTCCTTTATCTCCGTCTGTCTATTCCCCATAACGAAAAAAAGCCGCGATTTGTAGCTACTATGCCCAGGAGGGAAGACTGTTTGGAAAACCTTTACGCAAAAAGGAGAAGTATGCCAGTATGCCAAGTAAACATTTCCGCAGTGAATAATTTTATAGGGAAAATTCAAATATACCTATTTGTGATCTCCTGTTTGAATTTTGGCGTGGTGACGTAGTTATCCTCGTTTGTATTCATCTTGTCTGTGATGTACAGTTGTAAGATTCTTGTGTTGAGAGTATAAAACAGTTTCTCGAAAAATGCAACACTTCTTTGTTGGACGTGATAATCAGACAGATATTGTGGGATACATAAATAAATGCTATAATTTGCCAGTGTCCTGGAGATATTCTTTGTTGGACTATTGAACCTGGGAATATAATTTCTCATGGTATGGAATTTGACGAACAGAAAGAATTTATTGTTACGGATGTTGCATTGTGATACAAGTTATGTATGAATGGGTGTCTTTGTATAACTACACGAATCAGTGATTATGAGAATGTCGACGATCACGGAAAGTGCAGGTGTAAATAATACATATGTTAATAACTTTTAATTTTGCATTCGGACGGTTGGTGGAGTCTGGAATTTCCGTAATCACACCATTATGATTATATATATATATATATATATATATATATAAATATATATATATATGGGCTTAGCCCCCCCCCCCCCCCATTTTTCATGATTTAAACCCTTTATATAGTTTGTCGTGTATGAAATAAATACAATATTGCAATGGAGTATATTTGTGACGTAATTGTAATATGCAGGTGACCTGGTAAGATACAGATGCGGACTTTTTTTGCAAAGGTAGACATAGGTGTTGAAAATTGGGGCGTCGGAACCGGGGGGGGGGGGGGCTTAGCCGCCAGACGTTTCTGGCGCCAGTTACGTTTCTGGCGTGTGTGTGTTTTAAGTTGGTTTAGACCCCCCCACACACTTTCAATTTGCTTCCAACGCCTATGATGTGTATACATCAGGTTACAACAAGCATGCTGAAAACTATGCGTGCACTTCTGGTTTCAGTTGTGGAAACTGTCCGGATTCGTGGACACCCTAGGTATACTATGCTAAAAATGTATGGGAACTCGATGTTTCCATGCGGATACCACATGTAAACTAAAAAGGTTTCTACAAAATCTCAGCACTGCGGAAACCATTTTTCGTGCATTGTGAATCGGCGATGGCCGCTTTTTGGCGTAACCAAAGTTATGATACGGCTGCATTTGTTCATTTATTCCGTGACCAGGTGCAGATGATTCCTTTCTGATGGATACGATATAAAAATATAAAACATTGCATAAAATTCCTTCGACGACATCTCATTTGCTCAGTGAAACCTAAATGAAATGAAATATGAATATATAGAAAAAAATCCTACACTAAACATGTATATTATATTGAGCTTGTAGTGTTATAATCCATTAAGAGACATGCTTTATTTAAAGCTTTCAATTGATGTTATTCTTTAGCGCTATTAACCGAAATAAACAGAGGGCTGATTCTCCGAACGCCTACTGTCCAATTATACTGGGCAATTATGGGGCCTTCTAAAGGGGCACAGGTAGACTTTACCTGTGTTTCCTTGAATGAAAAATAATATAACAGTTTGTCATTTTTGTTAAATTTTCATAATTAAAATTGTTGCATAAATAAAAAGAAAACATTGAATCAATTTTAATATATTCATTTAATTTATTAGCACTACATATAATTTAAAACAATAAAATAAGCGATGAGCTCTCTGCTGGTGTCATTCGTTGTCTCGGAGTTTGTTGAGTTCTTCGCTGAAAATGGAGGGGATGGGCCTAACTTCATCTGTACATCTTCTGGAGATGGCTGTCATAATTTGTTTGGCGACAACTTCAGTGTGGTCCGCTGCATGGGTGTGTTGCTGTCGTCCAAAACCTGTGGGGATGTCGTTCTCTGTTGAGATACTGGCGGAACATCCAGATGTAGTGCACCTCCAGAAGATCTTGTTGTCCGTCCTTCGATTTACCCGGTAAATGTAGCCATTGAATGCGAGATTACGTCCCCCTCTTCTGTTGGTGATGAACTTAACGTTGATCTGTGCATTTACCATTGTGAGTGAAAAGTGATGATGTCTGGATTCTACAATTCTGCAGCTTGTGTTCATTTATTTACAGCTTGGATGAGTTCGGTTCAACATCATTTATTTACAGCTTGGATGAGTTCGGTTCAACATCATTTATTTACAGCTTGGATGAGTTCAGTTTAACATCATTTATTTACAGCTTGGATGAGTTCAGTTTAACATCATTTATTTACAGCTTGGATGAGTTCAGTTCAACATCTTTACAGTAATTAATTTTAAAACTAATATTTAAAAAATATCAAAGTGAATTTTTTTTACCATAATGATGTTCAATTACTTGGTTTTATGACTTTTTAATTAAAAAATATTTAAGCTTATGTCGTTCATTTATTCACAGCTTGGACAAATTTGTTGAAGAAAGTGATTTTTTATCATAATTTTATCTCAGTCATAATTTAGATAATCATCATTTAAAATCTCTGATTTTAATTTATACCTGTGTCCCAAAGTATATACAGGTAAAGTCTACCTGTGTCCCCTTAGAGGGTCCCATAATTGCCTTGACCAATTATTATTTTTAATTGAGGAGTAGGCGTTCGGAGAACACACCGAACAGAGATATATCACCTGTCAAGTCAATAGGGATAAGTCTGTGACAGGTTGAACTTAAGTAAAAAAAATAAATCACCTCGTAAAAATCACACCGCGATTCATTAATTAATTATTTTAAAATGTTAACAATCAATACTTATGCCATTTGTTTGTCAATAGTAAATGTGTGAGACTTTTTTAGTTTACAGCTTACTGATATAATTTTACAGTTTACTTATCTTGAACATTTTATAAGTAATTTGTATTCAAGCTTGATTCATGTGTGGGAACAGCATGTGCCTTTTTAAGTTGACAAAAATGTTTAAAACCTGTATTTTTTCTACGAAAAAGTAGAATATTAATAACGAATTATTCCATTCATGCCTTGTTGCATTTGGCGATGCTATTCTTGTCTTACGCCCACTCTAACTTGACTAAATCCTGGATCCGCTCTAGGTAGCAGCATATGTATGCATTTATGTTTTATATTTAGCGTCCAACCTATTGTCCATTGGATGTCACGTGGTATATTTTATTTGATAAAATAAGATACATTGTATATTAGGAAAGACACTTACACGTTATCTTTCTATCAGGTAAGAACACAAAACCACAGAAAAAAAATAAGAGACATTTTTAGGAGAACAAATGCAATATAATGCACATTTTAAGTATTTTCCTGATGTGTTTACAAATGAAAAACAAAATTAAACTGACTAAAACAATATTGTCATTGACGCTTACCTAAACATAACCAAGTATTGAATAGTAGTTTTCACAAAGATGAAAAAATGTTCTAGTTCACTGTTCATTAAAAGTGGTATTAGCTTTTTAAATCGGCTGTCCTTTTTTACAACTGATATCACTGGTAGTAGACATCATATTGTAATACGCACCCTCAGAGCTTTAAATTTGAATGAATCAATAGTCTAAGAACCCTTAGTCTAAAGCTGGTGACGTGGCTGGACTAAAACGAACAAACAAACAGTTATACCAACCTCTCTTCAGACACAACCTTTTCGAGTTATCTGTATGACACGCCCATTTTCGATGAATTGAAATTGAATTTTATATTTGATTAAAATCCTGTACATACATCAACTATATACCTTAGTATGAACCCGTCTATAAAATTTATCATTGGGAAAAAACGAAGAAGATAAAAGCTCCTTTGAGTACACAGGTAAAAAGCCGAGCTCGATTTTGATGCTAAGTGGGAATGGTCTATTAAATGTTCTGATAAAGAGCGGATTTTCTTCAGGCTATTTTGTCCACACTAGTGAATGCAAACAATAGCGAACGCATGTACATACTGTTAAACAAAGATAATAGCTTTAATACTGGACAGTTTAAATCTTTGTAGTTTTGAAAGTTGTGTACAACCTGGTCACTTTTCATGTGCGAAATTGAACTGGCGTTTTACCTGACGTGAAATTGACACTAGAAAATTCATCAGAACATGAGGATATCTTTGTTTTATTTTTGTAGTTTCTGATCTCGGTTAGAAGGGAACATTACCTGGATGTTTTATACAGTAATTGATAATCAATGACCCTTAAAATTGACATTCTCCGTCGGAAAAAAACGAATATACATTGAATGTTTCAATGGGTGCGAATAGTTTACTAATACGACGAGACAACTACAGGTAAGATATCAAATGTGTGTCTGAAGTTTGGGTGCGTGAGTGTGTAATAGATTTGAAGTTTTAAACTGAAAACTCTGACTTTTTGCTACTGAAACTTAAATAGTTGACTAAATTAGATATAAGGTGCTATTGAAGACGGATTGAATATTCATTACTGAATCGACGACGGGTGTGTCTGATGAAGTAAAACAAGATGCATGTGTCTAAACGTAAGTACATATGTCTCTGATCGTTCGAAAAGTACTTTTCAGCAATGTGATTTGAAAATATTCCCCTACTTGGTCTATCATGTTTTCTTTTTTATTTATTTATTTATTTATCAGGTATTTTCTAAAAAAAATGATAAGATAAGTAAATAAGTAAACTATGATGAGTGAATGGTATCTTGTCCTTTCAAAATATGAAGATCATTACTTCATTATATATAATATTAATATCATCAATAAAAATGTCATCAGCGTATATATATATATATATTATAATATATATAAACTATATCAATTCACAAAAAAAACGTGCCATGTGATTTTTAAGGTTAGAACACTGATCACATGATCACAGGCGATTGACTGTCAATTACTCGAATTGGGTATAGTTCGCCAGACAATTTTAATGGTCATTATCATGTTAGTCTCCAATCCCTTACAGTCTTCACATGATCATAAACTGGCATTTTTATCGACATAGAATAATTTAATTTACACAAACAGGACCATTGATATCGCAGCTTTCGGTGTTTCAAATGGTCTTAATTTGATTTACGACCCTTGGCAAGTATGACTCTTTATAACACCCCGGTTACACTGTAAATCTATATCGTATTTGTAGTTGCGTGATTTAAAGCAAAGTACCAGTGTGCTGACTGGCAATCTTTCTGGTATTTTCAGCAAATCTACATTAAATTCGGGAATCGCAATTATTTTGTTTATAGAAAAATAAATCGTAAATGTGACAGAGCGAAAATTATTGTTAAAACTTGAGCCAGTTTCATTACTATACAACTGATTTTTTAGGCAACTCCCATCGTTTCATATTCTTAAACTACCCTGCTGTCACGTTATTATGACCAGCGATGTCGTGATTTGTATCATAATGCTTGATGTTTGACGAACATTAAGATTGTGATCGGTGTTTGCAATAAAGCTTTATATAATTAATGTAAAACTATAAATCCAGCGGCAGTGACATGTTTTGAGATTCTCCCCGACACTCATTGTTAAACACGGTGACTTTAAAGCTGGACTAGGATCATAAAAAGCTTTTGAACTTTGAATAAGAATATGTGTTGAAACATTCCCAATTCATCCCCCCATACAGAAGACACTTTTGTAATTGTTTCTCCGGAAAATCAAGTCCCACAGCAAGTATAAAAGGCTGATTAGTTATAACGGTCGTCATAACGCCCAAGCCTACTCCGTAGTTGAAAGCACGTGTAACAACTTCCATCATGGTTGCACGTTGAACACAAGGAGCCTCTCTGGAGCTACAGGGGTAGCTCCGGTTTGTGGCAAGGGCTTTGAGTAGTCATGCCGCACGATAAATCAACTCTGACTGACGGTCGTCATTGTATATCTGTTCTCGCAACGTGAAACGTGCGAAGTCCCAGAGTCACTGTTATCATGCTTCAACAAAAAGTGGAAACATAATACTGTGATCTCAGACGAACTTGGCTCACAGTACGCAGATCAATTGATTACATTTACGTCGATGTATTCTAGCTAAAAATTTACATGATGTGCATGTATACACCTTTTATTGGTGTTTTGTGCCACCCTTGACTTTTTTTCGGCAGCTATATTGTGGAAACCTGAACCAGATTTTGATGGAGGAAGAGAGAACATAGTTTCAATGTACTCGAGAAGAACTCGATATTGCCGTGTTTCTGGAAGTAAACTGCCAATCTCCACAAAATCAGCTTGATTCCAGCAGGACTTGAACCCGTGGCCGTTTAATTTAATGCTGTATTTACCCGTTCATAGAGATTCCCTTTACCATACGTAAACAGCGTAATTAAATGGAATCAGCAGTTCTCTGTGGTCGTCCGATCCGTCAGTGTTTGAGTGATTCATCCCGTAAGCGGAAAAATGGACTGTTTTATTTTATTTAGCTCACCTGACCGTGAGCTATTGCCATCATTTGAAATACATTGTAATGAGACTGCTAAGCTCTTTTTTCCCCCAAGAGTTCAGATTTCAAAGTCAGGATCTTCCAGAGGCGTCCGTGTTCAGGTGGTCATCGCGTTTAAATCATGAATTCTCTCACTTCTAGTCATGCCGCTGGATTCGATTTCTGCGTTGATTTTGTAGGAACGTTTGCCTGCTTACTTGCAGAAGTTGACAGCGAACAAGCTTGTGAGTGTCACAATTATGTCACTTCCGATTGATCATAATGATAGAGTTAAAACTTCCGGCTTTGTACATATTGTCTGATTCCCACGACAGAAAATCCTGCCGATTACCAAAACAAAAGAAAAGAAAAGAAAAGAAAATAAAATAAAATAAAATAAAATAAAATAAAATAAAATAAAATAAAATAATAAAATAAAATAAAATAAAATAAAATAAAATAAAATAAAATAATATAATATAATATAATATAATAAAACTCGTCGAGGAATTCATAAGACTGCACCGCGCTAGGCTGTATGGAATGGAGAAAACCGCATACTTTATATTATCAGCTGTATACTTTAAGGTCAACCAAGATGACACATCCGGGTTCTGTCAAGAACCAAAACAACACTGTCTATTTTCCAAAAATAAGGTTATACAGCAAAAGCACTAATTCTTGTTTCTCTCAATGGGGTTGAGAATCACATAATATGTAGTACGTAATTTTCGACCCCCAATGATTGATATAAGTGTTTTTAGTATACAAGTAAAACGAAATTCCCCATTTAGGCCTACTGATGTCATGTTGCTTAGTTAATAATTATACAATATCACTTATTATTAGCCAAAACATTTGTTTACTGTTCTGATACTGTCCGACAGATTTTATCACATAACTTGGCGGGCGGAGGAACTTTTTTATCATCTTCGGAATTTCTTTGCTTTTCTCAGAGAGAGAGAGAGATGTTAAAGCGATATAAGCTGTCACAATGACTATTTTTGTCCCCTGATATATAGTCGAGAATATGATAAAATGTGTGTTCGAATACATTGTCAAACACGTAAAACGATGTAAAAGATTTAGGTATGAAATGATGATGTACGAAAATAAACGCAAAGGGTAATAAGAATACAATGTATATTAACTGCAAATAGCACGTGTTTATTGGTCTCTCGGTAATTTTCGTAAAAATTTACCTAAAGTTAATTTGTAATGCTCAAAATATGGCGGACAAAAAATAACTGATATTACGGGTTACGTTTGGCAAGATTATTGTAATTTTACACATGCATTTGTTATTCTAACCACCACATGGTCTCTTTGGAATATATATATGAGATAGAATATCACATAAAATGGGCATGTAATCACTATAATCCATTCCTATTGTTGTTGAAGTTTACAATTGCCGTTGGAATAGAATGACTATTTCCTTATTAGCTGAAATCTTTATAGCTGTGCTTCCTCATGGGTGTGAATAATTATGCAGAGTTTTGCGTGTATAAAGTTGAACAGGATGTGGAAAGCTAAGGAATTGGGATGATGCAAACATTCCAGAACTGCCAAGTTACGGTAAATTAACATTTTACTCTTCATTGAAAATTTATTTTTCTAAAAAGTATCGTTATGTTATCAATTTAATTTGTATTTACACCCAAATCAAAACATACAATATTTACAATATTCTATTTGGAAATCGTTACTGAAATAATTACTCTCACCTCTCAATACGAAAGGAAAACAAATCCACCACGGATTTAAAATCATTGAAATGCAATGTATCTTAAACACACGTCACGTTTATACTTCACGCTTTCATTGTTGTGCAGGATTTATAAAACAGGATTAAATGACAAACTTCAGAATACATTTCAAATCCACCGCACTTTGTATAGGCGCTTGAATAATACGGAGTTATATTGAAAAGGTTCGCGTACAAAACAAGGCTTAGTGCAATATATTGTATGCCCCAGTGTGCACACTAGGACACTGAGATAGATAGATAAAAATCCAGTTCAGGATATCTGTCTTCAAATTCTCATTTTACTCAGAACAACATAAAATATTCTCGATTGTAATTATTAGCACTAGGATTTTAATATACCTAAATAACATAAATACATCATCGAGCCAGTGTAGACTATGATGGCTGATACGGGTCATCGTAATATCACTTCGTTTAATACAACGCGATATTACGATACGAAATGACGATACTACGATACGAAATTACGATATTACGATACGAAATGACAATACTACGATACGAAATGACGATTTTACGATACAAAATGGCGATATTATCATATCACGATACGAAATGTCGGTATTACGATATCATCACTACCATGTCTACGCGTGCATCGCTTCAAACAGAGGTTCATCCGCCATTTGTAAGGTTAGAAGACACAGTAGGTGATTTGCATAACGTTTAATAGAAAATAACCGAGATCCCCGACCGAACTACGAAGTACATTTGATATGGCAAAAGAGTTTATCTTAAAGGTCACTGCATACGGAAATTTATGGATTTTTTAAGGTACGGGAAAACTTAAATTCTAATAAAACAAATAACTTCGAAAAGAAGATCTTTTACAACGTTTTACGTGTTTGATAATGTATTTGAACACATATTTTATCATATCCCCGACTATATGTCAGGAGACAAAAATAATCATTGTGACAGCTTATATCGCTTAAAAGTTTCTGTTTGAGTCTGACAGTATGTATTTCTCGAACTTCGGAGAATCAAAAACCCAAAGATGAATATTATCTTATAATTGATTTAATTTAGCTTTTGACTGAAGTTCAGGTGTCCAGTCTGTCAAATATTTCGCGCGTGGTGCACGTGGCTTGCGAATGTTGTCCGAAATGCTTTGTGGAGTGTTTATAGGCATGGCTTCGCATGCACAGTCATGCAAAAGATGAAGTAATTATCATTCAAGTTCAATAATTTGGTACCACACGAGCCTTAGAGCGAGTACCTTATATGATTTATTTAAAAAAATGTCTGTTAATTCAATATAACATATTATCATAACTTCACTTCTAATAAGATTTTTCCCATGAAAAACAAATTTAAATACTTTGTTCAACATTAACCGTTAAATCTAACCCAATGGCATGGTGTTGTCATAAAGAACTTCCGGCTCAGCACGTAATTAATAGTTCTTATTTTATTTTATATATATTTATTTTATATTTAACTGTTTTATTGATGTACTATGTGATATCAAATATTATCTACAAAAAGCTTTAAAATTGATTGAATAAAATTATTAACAGATCTTTGTAACAGTGAGAAAAACAGAGATTATCAAACTGGATTGATTTTAAACCAGTTTCTACGAAATATGTGCGGAATCATATTTATCACAAGCTTGCATAATACAGTCAAACTGGCCAGCCATGTGGTAAATATCATGTTCCCACTTTTTGATATTCCAGGGATTTTACCAAAAACACTTTTTGGTGAAACCCCAAGGCCTGGTAAATAAAAATGTGGAAACATGATATGTAAATACTCAATGTTCTGTCTGATAGTATTCCAAGAAGTTTGTCGACGACTTCGTACACAGGTACTCAACGCTCCTTCGTTTTCTGAAAACCGACTTCTTTCCTTTCGACTATCTCATGTATCACATTGATTCAAACTGACATCATATGCCAGAGAAAAAAAGTTATAAATTCTCATTTTAACTGAATATAATTTCATCGGAGATTTACAGCGTATCAGCAAGATTTGACAACTTTATCCCCATTTACCATGCTGTTTTACTGCAATTCCTGAAGTTATTACATAACGTCTTAATTGCCGAACACGTGCATTACGTAACTCGATTCTGTCGGATTTAATAAGGCTTCATGATCTATGGGTATTTCCAAAAAAAAAAAAAAATGAGAAAATTTTCTGAAAATGCTACAGGTAGTCAAATTTAATAGAAAATAACTATTCGCTTTACACTTTACAGGTAGCGGTACGGGTTCACGACCGGATCGGGATTATTATCGGTCAGTATAATCTTTAAAAACCTGTGACTATGAGCTCACCATTGTGCTTCAATTGGATGACACTTAAAAATCAAAGAGGCCTCATTTCCCGGTTATTTTTTATTCTAACATTCTTTGTTATACTATACTGCCAGTCTAACTGAGCCGGTCTCGCTCAGTCGCCGGGTAGCGCGCTCGACTCTTGATCGTGAGTTCGAGTCCAGCCGGCGGTAGGTCGGTTTCCTGCCCATCTACTGAGACAGTAAAAACCGAGGTCTCGTCATGTCACAGTAGGTGTTGGCACGTTAAAGAATCCGCACTGCTCAAGGACCGTAAGTGCCGAGGTAGGCCAAAATTTGAAGCCCCTCAGTGGCATTTGGTGACGTCTCCATATGAGTGGCATGTTAAATAACAATAAAATAACAATAAACAAAGCCTGTCTAACTACCTTTTGAACAGCATTCTGTAAAGCTTTGATCATTGGTAAATTTATTTGTACAATCTCTAGCATGTAAAACACTTCATTTTAGAGATCGACCTAGTTTTTAAACCAGTCATTTTCTTCAATTCATTTATTATGAGTGTTATGTGGTCTGCAAGTTGATAACCAATTAGCCTAGCGCCCAAAGGGACTCGAACCCGCGCTGACTGGTTTAAAGCACAATGTTTTAACCATTTGGTCACGAAGGCCCACATACATGTGTAATCATACAGATATAATAAAGAGTTCAGTACGTCCATACATTACATAACGACGTGTACATAAATCCCAACGAAACTACTTTTCAAAATGAATTCCAGTCATCCAAAATATTTGATGGCGTCGTTAAAAGAGGAATGGATTTTAAAATTTATGTACACGAATAAATAAGAGGCATCGTGACACGTAATTTTAATCAAAACCCTGCAATTTCATACTTCATACCTATGTACCAGGGTATGTAATGAATACAAACCAAAAAATATAATGTTTCTACCCGTATCATCAGAATGCGTGAGCGTTGTAGCGGATATGATAACGACTGTCACAGGCGAACAATTTTACATGTCCATTTTATCTAATATTTTATCTCGTATATATTCCAAAGAGATTATCTGGTGGTTACAGTAACAAATGCATGTGAAAAACTGCAACAATCTTGCCAAACGTAACCCGTAATTTCAATTATTGTTTGTCCGCCATTACATCGAGCATTGCAAATTAACTTTCGGTATTTTTTACGAAGATTACCGAGTGTCCAATAAACACGTGCTATTTGCAGTTAATATACAGTCTATTCTTACTAGCCTTTGTGTTTATTTTCGTACATCATCATTTCATAACTAAATCGTGCAAAGTTGGTCTTTTTCGTCGTTTCAAAACATTCGTTTGTGAAATTGTCCACGTGCCGGGTATATCGGGTGATCTCGACCCATTTTTAACTCGTCCCATCGCATTCTCGGCTTTATCATTCTCGACACATATGACCATGGACTTCCCAACTCCACCGGACAAGGCGTCACGATTGTATAACATGAGGTACACATGCTTTTCACTAGACCTTGATTTGCGCGTAATATTCACGTGACTTTCCGTGTTTATGATTGAATTACTGTCTGTAATTTACGTGTTGTAAATTGTTCCCTATACATGTACTGAATAGACCCGACCACCAAACTTGTTTAAATCGCTGTAAAGTAGCCCATCTCGCATTAAATGTTAATCAATATTTACTGGAAGTAGGCTAACTAAAATGTGATAAAAAACAGTTTTCACAATTGCCGCCAAAATAAAATTGTACTGGGTTTGACTGCATTTACCTTTGAATATAATGCACAAAATGATAAAAAGTTAAAATACCGTCGTTGTGAAATTTGTTTATAATGAAAATTAAATAAAAAAAACTACAAATTTATTGCACATCATTACCAGTTTTACTCCATCATAAATAAAAACAAATTGATGCACTTGAAAAGAAATAAAAACAAATGTTAAAAAGAGTTAGCCTGTATGTGCTTGGAATTTTCTATTAATATGTTAACATGGTTTTCTAACTTTTACAGCAATAAAACAACTGTGTCATATACTTGCAAGATGGATATAAATCTTTTATACATTAGACCTAGTAATCGCAAAAACAAAACTCGCAGCCTCAGGCTTATATGACGGGAAATAAGAACATGTTCAATCGGTGATGAAATGCACAACGTTGAAATAATGCTTCGAATTATAAAATCACTTTTGTTAACATTAGGGGTGACTATTAAGCAATATTTTTCTAATTGTGACAGTGTTGTGATACTGACAACCTATTGTAATACTGTAACTGTGATAGTGTTGTGATACTGACAACCTATTGTAATACTGTAACTGTGATAGTGTTGTGATACTGACAAGCTATTGTAATACTGTAACTGTGATAGTGTTGTGATACTGACAATCTATTGTAATACTGTAACTGTGACAGTGTTGTGATACTGACAAGCTATTGTAATACTGTAACTGTGACAGTGTTGTGATACTGACAAGCTATTGTAATACTGTAACTGTGATAGTGTTGTGATACTGACAATCTATTGTAATACTGTAACTGTAATGGTGTTGTGATACTGACAAGCTATTGTAATACTGTAACTGTGATAGTTATGTGACACTGACAAGCTATTGTAATACTGTAATTGTGATAGTGTTGTGACACTGACAACCTATTGTAATACTGTAACTGTGATAGTGTTGTGATACTGACAACCTATTGTAATACTGTAACTGTGATAGTGTTGTGATACTGACAACCTATTGTAATACTGTAACTGTGATAGTGTTGTGATACTGACAAGCAATTGTAATACTGTAACTGTGATAGTGTTGTGATACTGACAAGCTATTGTAATACTGTAACTGTGATGGTGTTGTGATACTGACAAGCTATTGTAATACTGTAACTGTAATGGTGTTGTGATACTGACAATCTATTGTAATACTGTAACTGTGATAGTGTTGTGATACTGACAATCTATTGTAATACTGTAACTGTGACAGTGTTGTGATACTGACAATCTATTGTAATACTGTAACTGTGACAGTGTTGTGATACTGACAAGCTATTGTAATACTGTAACTGTGACAGTGTTGTGATACTGACGACCTATTGTAATACTGTAACTGTGACAGTGTTGTGATACTGACGACCTATTGTAATATTGTAACTGTGACAGTGTTGTGATACTGACGACCTATTGTAATACTGTAACTGTGACAGTGTTGTGATACTGACAATCTATTGTAATACTGTAACTGTGACAGTGTTGTGATACTGACAACCTATTGTAATACTGTAACTGTGACAGTGTTGTGATACTGACAACCTATTGTAATACTGTAACTGTGACAGTGTTGTGATACTGACAAGCTATTGTAATACTGTAACTGTGACAGTGTTGTGATACTGACAAGCTATTGTAATACTGTAACTGTGACAGTGTTGTGATACTGACAAGCTATTGTAATACTGTAACTGTGACAGTGTTGTGATACTGACAAGCTATTGTAATACTGTAACTGTGACAGTGTTGTGATACTGACGACCTATTGTAATACTGTAACTGTGACGGTGTTGTGATACTGACGACCTATTGTAATACTGTAACTGTGACGGTGTTGTGATACTGACAAGCTATTGTAATACTGTAACTGTGACGGTGTTGTGATACTGACGACCTATTGTAATACTGTAACTGTGACGGTGTTGTGATACTGACAAGCTATTGTAATACTGTAACTGTGACAGTGTTGTGATACTGACAAGCTATTGTAATACTGTAACTGTGATAGTGTTGTGATACTGACAAGCTATTGTAATACTGTAACTGTGATAGTGTTGTGATACTGACAAGCTATTGTAATACTGTAACTGTGATAGTGTTGTGATACTGACAAGCTATTGTAATACTGTAACTGTGATAGTGTTGTGATACTGACAAGCTATTGTAATACTGTAACTGTGACAGTGTTGTGATACTGACAAGCTATTGTAATACTGTAACTGTGACAGTGTTGTGATACTGACAAGTATTGTAATACTGTAACTGTGACAGTGTTGTGATACTGACAAGCTATTGTAATACTGTAACTGTGACAGTGTTGTGATACTGACAAGCTATTGTAATACTGTAACTGTGACAGTGTTGTGATACTGACAAAGCTATTGTAACTACTGTAACTGTGACAGTGTTGTGATACTGACAAGCTATTGTAATACTGTAACTGTGACAGTGTTGTGACACTGACAAGCTATTGTAATACTGTAACTGTGACAGTGTTGTGACACTGACAAGCTATTGTAATACTGTAACTGTGACAGTGTTGTGATACTGACAAGCTATTGTAATACTGTAACTGTGATAGTGTTGTGATACTGACAATCTATTGTAATACTGTAACTGTGATAGTGTTGTGATACTGACAATCTATTGTAATACTGTAACTGTGATAGTGTTGTGATACTGACAATCTATTGTAATACTGTAACTGTTAGTGTGTTGTGATACTGACAAGCTATTGTAATACTGTAACTGTGACAGTGTTGTGATACTGACAAGCTCTTTGTAATACTGTAACTGTGACAGTGTTGTGATACTGACAAGCTATTGTAATTTACTGTAACTGTGACAGTGTTGTGATACTGACAAGCTATTGTAATACTGTAACTGTGACAGTGTTGTGATACTGACAAGCTATTGTAATACTGTAACTGTGATAGTGTTGTGATACTGACAATCTATTGTTATACTGTAACTGTGATAGTGTTGTGATACTGACTAGCTATTGTAATACTGTAACTGTGACAGTGTTGTGATTCTGACAAGCTAGTATTGTAATACCGTAACTGTGATAGTGTTGTGATACTGACAAGCTATTGTAATACTGTAACTGTGACAGTGTTGTGATACTGACAAGCTATTGTAATACTGTAACTGTGACAGTGTTGTGATACTGACAACCTATTGTAATAAAACTGTGACAGTGTTGTGATACTGACAAGCTATTGTAATACTGTAACTGTGACAGTGTTGTGATACTGACAACCTATTGTAATACTGTAACTGTGATAGTGTTGTGATACTGACAATCTATTGTAATACTGTAACTGTGATAGTGTTGTGATACTGACAATGTATTGTAATACTGTAACTGTGATAGTGTTGTGATACTGACAACCTATTGTAATACTGTAACTGTGATAGTGTTGTGATACTGACAAGCTATTGTAATACTGTAACTGTGACAGTGTTGTGATACTGACAAGCTATTGTAATACTGTAACTGTGACAGTGTTGTGATACTGACAAGCTATTGTAATACTGTAACTGTGACAGTGTTGTGATACTGACAACCTATTGTAATACTGTAACTGTGACAGTGTTGTGATACTGACAACCTATTGTAATACTGTAACTGTGATAGTGTTGTGATACTGACAACCTATTGTAATACTGTAACTGTGATAGTGTTGTGATACTGACAACCTATTGTAATACTGTAACTGTGATAGTGTTGTGATACTTACAACCTATTGCAATACTGTAACTGTGATAGTGTTGTGATACTGACAACCTATTGCAATACTGTAACTGTGATAGTGTTGTGATGCTGACAACCTATTGCAATACTGTAACTGTGATAGTGTTGTGATACTGACAGCCTATTGCAATACTGTAACTGTGATAGTGTTGTGATACTGACAACCTATTGCAATACTGTATCTGTGATAGTGTTGTGACACTGACAATCTATTGCAATACTGTAACTGTGATAGTTTTTATGTTCATTCTCGTATGTTGTTGGTTGTTTGTTGATTTTCCCACTTCCAAAATTCTGGGTCCAGGGTCCGGAAAAATTGGGAAACTATACAACATTTTACCAAATAGAGAACTTGATTTGTAACATTGTTTAAAAATACTTTATTGTTTAGTTTGAAATTCCAAATTTTGGAATTATTTAATATTTTGGGGGAAGGTACAAGCCATTTTTGCATTGGGAATGGGTCCTGTAACCGGACCCAAAAATGGGCTAGGAAAATCTTTGCATTATAATGTTATAAATTAAGCAATTATGACGGTGTTATCAGTATTGTTAACACTTGCAAAAGTTATATCAAAATTATTTCAATCAATACTAAATTGAAAGTCCATCCAAAATTTTCGAATAGGCGTATTTCATGTATTTGAGGAGCTATTTAGCCAATAGCTTTACTATTTTTAAAGGGATATTAGCTGTGTGGTTTTTTTTTAATATTTCCTTGATTTATTTCTTAGATTGATATACAATAACAAGGAAAGATATACACAGACATGAAAATTCTTAAAATCCTATACATTTTGTAAAAATTGCTTCAGAAACCCAAGTTTGGCGCTTCTAACTTGCAATTGATTAACTCAGACTTATTATATTTGTATGTGAATGAACACACGAACACTGAATTTGACCTTATTTTCACAAAATATATAGGAATATGATATTTGTTATGCCTGTGTATAGCTCATTTTTTTGTTATTGTACATCAAGTACAAGTAGTAAAAGTAGAAAAAAAAAATCGAAATAACGTTTAGCTAAACACAGTCAATGCCCTTTTAAGGTATCGACATTATCAAAATATTAGGGGAACTACTCTCAGTATTGGTTTGCAATTGTAACATCGAGATCTCCAATAGAAATTGAAATCTCTTAAAAAAAGAAAATAAATTATGACAGTGAGTGGCATTAATGTTCAGGGTATTTAGCTATCTGGGCCTTCATTCATGAATGTTTTTTTTACTACAACTCATATATCCATTGTTATTTTCTTTCGATTGCTATCTCAAGACTGTCTTTAGAAAAAATACGGCGAGCGTGACGGGTGTCAAATTCTAGGGATTTTCTATAAAAATAAATGTTTTCTCTCTTCCTTTATTATAGGAATAGATGAAAACATGTAAGTTTCAATAGTTTTTTTATGCAGAATTTCTTTTATACGGCTACGTTCTTTTTCAAAATTTAAAGATAAATATTTTCATCACTTGAAAATGGTGAATCAGTCAGTTGTATAGAGTGTAAAGAAATTCACAAGGAAAGAGAAGATATTTTTAACTGACCTAGGATTATATCATTTATGTGAGTTACTACGTATAAGAGTCGGCCTGGCTCAGTCGGTAGCGCGCTCGACTTTTGATCGTGTCACAGTAGGTGTCGGAACGTTGAAGAACCCTCAATGCTCAATGGCCGTAAGTGCCGAGCATAGGTCAAATTTTGAAGTCCTTCATCGGTATTTGGTGACGTCTCCATATGAGGGAAAAATTCTCGAGTGGGACGTTAAACAACAATAAACAAAAAAACAAATGCTACGTAAAATACCGCAATCAATTTCCGTTTATAATATGAATTTAACATAGTATGATGTTGACATTGGTATACATGTACCCTTAGGATACCAAGTGATATTCCGTTAACCCGGACATTTTACACTGCCGTTTAATTTTCACTATTTTCGCCCTTATTTGATAAGGTGAATTAAAAATAAAATTGAAATTTTCTAGCAAAATAATTGAAGCGCAGAAATACATGTCATCCACGGAACTGAAATGGTTAGAAGCGAATTTAAGAGGGGGTGAATATGTATTCTCATGTAAAAAGGACGAAAATAACGACGGGCGGAAATGTCCAGGTATGTCGTTTGATAAATATATTAAATATTTCCTATTATACCAAATTTTAAAATTGAGTAGGTAGCTAGTTTGGTAGTTTTGTGTAAGTTGAAGACCAACAACGTACAGAAACCAATTCAAATAATTGTTCATAACTTGCAAAAATGAATTTGACATCTATACTGCTATGGTTGTACCATAAATTACTGAAACCAATTTCTGATAAAATTTATCAAACATTTATTAACCAACTTTTACCGTTACAATTATGTGGAAACTCATCATAAAAACAGTTACCGGGTAATACAAGGATTTATTATACAACTATCAGATAAATGTTAACAAGACTTAGTGTTTATCGGTATTATAAGCTTTCAGTAACAAATAGATGAACTCCTATTGTGTTCTGAATACAAGTAGTTACACTTTTGCATTTGGTGTCGATCTTTGCACCCCTAAATACTTTAACAATGATGTCATTTTCTTTTAAATTTAAAATAACTAGTAGACATGTGCTCAACTTTTAAATTTAAATTGAAAAGTTCGCAAAAAACAATTGTATCATAGTTTAAGGGCACTTTCTACAATTCCGGAGCAGTATGGAAGCCCCATATTTCGCTCCCATAATAAGAAATACTGATATATATATATATATATATATATATATATATATATATATATATATATATATATATATATATATATATATATATATATTCACAAATATTAATGTCACAAAACAACAACAACAACAACAACAACAACAACAAAAAACCAAAAAAAAAAAACCAACCAAATAAACAACAACATAAAAAGTACAATGATATATTTCGTGTCCATGAGATATATACAAGCGTCAGGTAATCTTTAATTGGAAATGTATTCTTGCTCACATCCGCAACTACTTTGACTCTAGTTAAAATCGCCCTTTACCCACGTTGCACAATGTCGCATTTAAAATAAAACTAGTTTCTTATAGCAGCGATATGTAAAGCTTTATATATCGCTGCTTATAGTATGTAAACAAGATATAGGATTATAAAGTAAAACAGTATCGTTTGCGAACATCGGTAAAAGTTTACACTTACAATTCTATACACACTGCACAAACCTGTGTTAAATATGCCATTAAAAAGTAAAACATGTTTATAACATACACCTATTTGCATATTGTATAAAATATTCATTTAAAATGCCTTACGAGCCTTGGCTTTTACCACGTGTTAGACCTTCAATAGCTTTCAGAATTTCATTTTCTATAATACATGCATTGGTATTAAGTTATTAAAAAATAACATTATTTTCATTTGATTCATCCCCAACAAACTCACTTTCACAATTAAGGCTATCACCACAAGGGGGTTTAAAATGTACAAAAATCCTTCATTGGGAAACATACCGGACGCCACGTGCACTTAAAAGTTATTTTTATTTGGTTTATCTAAATATCAATGCAATTAATTTTCAATCTATAAATTGAGAGTAAAATGTTATGTATAAAGCCTTCGTCACAACTGGACCCACGGGCTTTTAAATCGTGTGTTCTCTGCGTTTTTCGCCGTAGGTGAGAGTCGTAGAGGTTGTGGGGACAGAAAAAAGTAGCAGTCAATTCGTAAGTTGGGATTTAGAACGACGTATGTTATTAGGAAATCGCACAGTTTGTTGGACATGCTCAACATCCATCGTACTTGCTTACGGGCAGTCTGCGTGCTCGAGGCCCTTGCGTTCCTTGGCGTTTTTTGCCGTACATACCCCGTAGAATAGAAGTACGGCCGGTTGTGACTGAGTCTTAAATACTTTACCCGTAACTATTACAGTAGTGCCATGCGCTAACAATCTAACCTTAAGGTGTCGATTGACCCATGCTGATCAATTAAGACATTCCTTTACCAGTTGGCGACAAGCATCTATATTAAAATGATACAAACTGTCCATTTAAAAATGACCAGTGGAGAGTTAACATAGAGATGCTTAAAATACTCAACCACAGGGGGGTTTAAAATGTTTAAAAATCCTTCATTGGGAGACATATCAGATGTCACGTGCACTTAGACGTTATTTTTATATGGTTTATCCAAATAACAATACAATTGATTTTTAAATCATAAATTTGAGAGTAATGTTATGTATAAGTTCTATACACGTAACTATTACAGTCGTGCCATGCGCTAACAATCTAACCTTAAGGTGTCGATTGACACATGCTGATGAATTAACACATTTCTTTACCAGTTGGCGACAGGCATCTATATTAAAATGATACAAACTGTCCATTTAAAGATGACCAGTGGAGATTTTACATAGAGATGATTAAAATACTCCATTTAATACTTTTGTCCTCTTCATTTGGAATCAGAGTGGATTAGGATGCATCGATAATTCATATTTTGTAAACACTGAAATAAAGAAAATATTTAATATATACAAATGTATTACATTTGGAGTTGACAAACAAGTTTCCAAGGTACTTTATGTACCTTTAAAGTACATCATTATTTCCTTTTGCATAGTTACAGCCTATATTGCATTAGTATTTCAAATTAGCCAACATGTTACATTTCAACAAATACACTAATAGTGATAATTAAATAGGAGTCAAAAGGTCGTTCATTTCTTAAGTGGAAAAGTAACAATGTTTATTGAAAACTGATTGATAGTTATATCATTTCCGTGTGGAAGTCTCTGATGTAACACATGGGTGTTGGTTAGGTGACATATTGTATGGTATGTGGTGATCTATACATTTGAAAGGGCTAGAAATATAACTTTTCAATTTGTCAACATTTATATGCTCATTTGCACTATCACATTCAGGATCTGGGTTCTTGTAACCCCACTACCGAGAATCGTGTGATATGCATGTATAAGACAATCAGTAACAAAGGGTACATCGTACCCATGAATTTGTGGATTAAGGTTAGTTTTACTATGTTCGGAGTCACCTAAATAACATTTCATTTTCCCAGTCTCTCTCTCTCTCTCTCTCTCTCTCTCTCTCTCTCTCTCTCTCTCTCTCTCTGTCTCTCTCTCTCTCTCTCTATCTCTCTCTCTCTCTCTCTCTCTCTCTCTCTCGTTGCTATGAGAATTACGATGAAGCCAGGGGTCAGGCGTTTCTTAGTATTATATAAATGTATATGAATTCAGGACCTAATGTTTTGTTATGTTTCAAGATGGTTTAATGGTT
Organism: Atrina japonica; assembly: GCA_030159075.1. NCBI lineage: Eukaryota > Metazoa > Mollusca > Bivalvia > Pterioida > Pinnidae > Atrina > Atrina japonica. The sequence goes on along the minus strand of BROG01000569.1, from coordinate 104,989 downwards.
TAACGGATGGCAACAAGTAATCGGAATATAACGACTGAATTATTCGGGTTAACAAAGATTGTGAATATTGGAAAACACGGACTACTGGAAATTACAGAAATGGGTCAGGTGTGTTTGCTTGATTGTTGCTTTACAAATATTGATTAGATTTATAAAACCAAAAATCGGTGATAATGACAGGCGTGGCATTCAAAAAAAGAACCGACACTGAACTGGCGTCTTTCCTTCGCAAAGGTAAATATTTGTGGCACTTCACCTTATCTGGTGTCATCTCCGTGTAGTAAAGAAAAAAACTGAGGGATGTAAATCAGCACTAGAGGAAAACATTAAAATATAGTAAAACCCAAATAACCTGGCGTGTGGAATCTTGTTAACCCTTTTTTACCTGGACGAGTTTAAATTTTAGGTGATAAAGCATAATATGAAAATTACAATGACTAGAGAAATCGTCCCTTCTTGTTACAATACAGAAGATATCATAACCGAAAAGTGAGTGGAATTGTTCGTATGATAATCAAAAGGTTACTCCGCCCACTGTATGATAATCAAAAGGTTACTCCGCCCCGCCATCTTATGTGAATCGGACAATACAAGTCTGCATTTTGTGATCTGTCATTTATACAAATTCTGTACTTGAACGAAACATTTAGATTTAATGACATAAAATTTTGCTTCAGCCGACGTGCCATTATTTAATACAGATGTATTGCAGAACACCAACGTGTATTTTCGTCACTTCAGTTTTATTTATAAATATTGCAAGAAATGCATTATGGGTATATCCATGTAAAAGTCACTTTAAGTACAACTAAATTGTGTTACTTGAACTGAAACTTATTTAGAAGTTCACAAAATATAATCATACAGCGTGAAGGAAAAGGCGCCGCTGAATAATTATACATGCATTTATATCAACAATTGTTAGTAAGCACGGTTGATCGGGAAATTGTTGAAAAATTTTAAAAAATATTATCATTTATATATTTCACAGAGTGTCCAGGCCGTCTTGAAACTATGTTAACATCACAATGAGTATAGAATGCAATACGCAAGTAATACGTGAGGAATGCGTAAAGAAGGTAAGCGATTTATAATCACTTATTACAGCTGCCTTCACAGACACGGACATTTCTCTTACGAGTTCTTGCGTATGACGCATATTAGTTAACGTTCGTGTTACGTATTTCTGAGACCGATTTACGATACTATACGGATTGTTTATAAATTATTTACTAAAAAACCATTCCGTGGACAATCGGAAGAACATTTTTGACAGGTAAAAGAAAATTGCTTCCCCTTCTACGGATTATTACGAGTTCTTTACGAATACCAGCGATACGGATGCTTGCAATTGTCTACGAGTTTACGCCCCGTTAGGACTCGTAAGAAAAAGTCCGTAGATGTAAAGGGAGAATAACTGATCAGCAACTCAAATATATCATTTACTACGAATTACCAGTGCTGTAGCGCCATTTATGCCAAAGCAAACAAATCAAGTACACAAAATGTTGTCAGTCATAATATTACAAATATGATAATTTGGTAGGTGTTAACATTGTTAATTTACAGTTTCGTATCATATCAATAAAACTTTAAATACATTTAATTGTTGGCTAGCTACATCACTGACTACAATTCAGATGTATTTTGTTAATGTCACTGTTGTTGAACAAGCGGTTAAAATTGTTTCACCGGCCTAGAGATGTCACCAGCGTTAGAAACTCAGAATTGTGTCTTGGATTCACGGCAATTGCACCAATTCATTCTCTGTTGGTTGATAGTAGTATTCAGCTATATTTACAGACTTGTGCCAGAATCATGCAGTTTGTGATGGTTGACGCTCATTACTGGTCTACACAGATTTTGACAGGAGTATTAATCTATTACGTCCTGTTTAAACGGGTGTTAACAGCATGGTATGGTTACCCATCTATTGCATCTGTTCCCATCTCTTTTTTTTTTCACAGAGGTCATTTTTGTGCCCAGTTATCATACAATGTATTTATTTTGTCTTGCAACTGTTTTTTGGACAGAGCTATTGCTGACAAAGGGTCTACTGAAATAAAATGAGTCATGTTTACAAACACAACAAGTTAAAACCGGATTACAACGGGACTGGTACGCTACTTGCTGGTACAAAATAATCTAGATCTTCAATATTGTCCATTTTCCAAGAATAGGGATGTACAGATATAAACAAAATGCCTTGCTGTCTTTGCACACATTACTGTAGGTCTAGTGTGCCAACAAATAGCATATCACCCTCTTTCAATTAATGATCTAATTAAGACACGTTGTGTTTGTAAACACGTGTCATTTTATCGTGGTAGATATTTACATCCAAATATTTGAAAAAAATAAACAGTATTGTTCTGATTTGCCATTTTACTTCGTATCCCATTCCTGTATGACCAAGCACGGATTTATACATATCCCTGCTGCCATTAGCTTTTTTCCTGGTAGACCTATACAAAAATGTGTGAATAACTGCAAATAAAATATTTTACCTGTACATCCCCTTTTGAAAATATAGACAGTGTTGTTTTGGTTTCAGAGATACTTACAATATGCCATTTTATATCACTGCGGCATCACAAATCACGGGTATACCCCGATACCATTCGCTTGCAATGCTGCGAGTGTTCACTAGTATCTGAAATGTACAAATGATATTGTTATAGGTAAATTGTAATTATCAAATTAATAAATTTTATATAAAACAGACAAGATCTACTGTTAACATAATATTGCCTAGAACAAATGCTTTTAATGGCGAAAACAATCATAATATGTATATATATATATATATATATATATACATATATATATATATATATATATATATATATATATATATATATATATATATAGAGAGAGAGAGAGAGAGAGAGAGAGAGAGAGAGAGAGAGAGAGAGAGAGAGAGAGAGTTCGTCTTTTTGTTGATCAGTCTAGCAATTATCTTTGGATGGAGACGTCGTTTTGGTCTGTTATTAAATTGCCATTCCACCCAGCAACATACAACATCACAAACAGGCACACATCAAATGAATGTCATGCAACTCACGTTTTGTATGTCTATGCAAATAAGGCTTCCATTCAAAGTGCACATTCACCTTCATACTCGGAAATTTAAAGTTATAACATATATTAAAACGTAGATGTTTTAATTTTGCTTTAAAATATCAGCGCAACTAAATGTAAAATATAAAGATCTCAACTTTATCGAGGATAATCGTTTCCTGTACAGCGGAAGTGTAATATGTTTGGAGCATATTGCACAAAAATAACAGAATGATTGCCGGTCAAACTCTCGCACCACTAGATACCTGCAAGGTTTGTGATGTTTCTTCACTTAAATCTTTGATTCATATCAATGACAAGGTTTTATACTTTTATATTTATTATATTTCTTCAAAATTTCAGTCGTTTTAAAATTTTATGGGTATCCATGAGATTACAGACAGCGGACAGGCAGCATAGCTGTCGTTTTAGTTTTATAGTATAATATATATATATATATATATATAATGTTGGTACCTCACAGAGACTGACGAGTTCACCATGCATTTAAGAGCATAAATATATGTAATATATGGATCGCGTTGTAAAGTCTTTTAAATCTGGTAAGCATGGATTTAGACCCATTGTAATCTAAGCTGATTTTATGACATTGTTTTCTTCCGGAAGGCCGATGATCCCTTCACGGGTGTAGGTCTACGAAAGTAAAGTGACACATCCGGGTTGTATTAAAAGTCAAAGCAATACAGCGTATTTTCAAAGCATAGGGATGTACAGGTGTAGGGTTAAGTTAAGATGTGATATTATTGTGGTGAAAACAAGTCGGCCACCCCTATTATGATTCACTTTAGACTTTAGACTGTGTTTTTAATCATCTGTTAGTTTGTCTTAATAGAGCTATAGGCTATATTGCAACTAGGTTATCTCCTTCGCCATTACAACTGGCCATGAATGTAACGTAAAGCACCAATACAATAAATATGTGTAAACGAATCAGGTATACAGTGAAACGTGTATATAAAGACCCCCTTAGGGACACAACAAAACCAGTCTTTATAGGGAGGTGGTCTTTATATATAGGTTGATTTGTACACAAACCAGTGTGTAACCAGGTGTTTTTACTTTTATACACAGGTGGTTGCTAAAGCAGGTCTTACAAATAACAAATTCTGAAGAATGGGAGTAGAATTTGTACTCAGATCTAAAACAGTTCTCATTCAAACACTAGGTATATATATACACTGAGCAGTGTTGTAAATAAAATAATGTTAGATTGATAACTTATAATCAATGCATTGGTCCGGATCATGATCAGAACAGAATTTATACGAAAACCCTTATTTATTGCATCCAGAGCTTTAGAAGATATTGTGTACAGGTTTTAATGTTCATCGTATCATAAAAAATTCAATTCAAATTATTTAAACTGAACATGTTCATCGTATCTTTAAAAACTCAAATTCAAATTATTTAAACTGAACGTGATTTCTCAGTTTAATGATTTAGTAATTTTTGTGTGTGTAACGCCTATGATAAACAGAAAACAATTAATCATGTGGTGAACAGTATTGTAAAGATGGTTTGAATTTTCACAGACCTTTAGTTCTGTCCAAGAGTATTCAAAAGAGCTTCAGATGGGATCCACTTGATCGAATGGTTAGAACATCTGGCTTTAAACCATGAAATATCTCACCTCTGATCGGCACAGGTGCGAGTCCCGTTGGAACCTAAGCTACTTTTGTGAGAATCAAAGTTGCGGAAGACAATGTTTTTTTCTTGGTACATTGTAACCGGGTTCACTCCTGCTCCATTAAAACTGGTCGCGTATATATATATATATATATATATATATATATATATATATATATATATATATATATATATATATATATAACAAAAAAACGTGACATTGATATACCTTTACTGAATAGTTATTCACAAATCACATTTATAGAGAATTATTCACATAACGAAATATTCATTCAGTGTTCTTAATTCTTCACAATATATCTATCTATCTATCTTTCTTTCCTTTCTTTCTGTCTATCTGTCTGTCTATCTATATATCTGTCTATCTGTCTGTCTCTGTTTAATTCTATGTATGGACATACAAATAGCTACTGTTTACAAAATGTAGAAATATGTACAATTTTTATTTAAATACTAACAGTTTATCTTCTTATTCTAATACTAGGGCTTTTGTAAATTAAATAGAAACCAGTAGATGTATGATAAATAGGGAGATAGTGATCAAAGAATTGTCCCAGGTCATGATAAGATCTAACAGTCTGCTGATAGTTGATATTGTTATATACTTACATATGATGTTCACAAAATCACAATATTAGATATCTTTAATATTTTATATTATTTAACTCATTAACCCCTGAGGTCATATTTAGACTCATCCATGGCAATCGATGGGATGATCCACTTTCATAATTCAGGAGTGAGCAAGATAATATAAGGCTGGAAAGTCTTGTTTATATTAATTTCCGATTTATGACTTCCGGGCACCAGACAATCAATGCCCTACTGTTTTGCTTACGGCCGAACAATCTAATTTGTATGATCAGCGATATATAAAGATTAAGACATGTTATTATTAAAACACTTTTATTAATTTCCCCAAAGTTACAATCAATCAATGTCAGAAATTGTATTTAATTCAACAGTTTTTCAATACTATTTACTTGAAATTCTCCTTATTGTATCACAGAGGAAAGGGAAAGTCCCGAGAAATTCGGAAGTTGTTGACGGATTCTATAATGCGAAGTGGAAAAAGCCCGAGCATAAAATTGATTTCAGTTTTGGCAGAATAATCCAATTTCCAGTACTTTTAACCGCGATTACTCGTTATAAAAGCAATCCGTAATGAAAGAGTACGTTTATTAAACACTTTGTCGTCGCGCATCTTCTATTAATTATGTGAATCAGACCTTGATACGTTGGATGCTTCGGAGGAGGCAACTGTAACCATGGCGGCCGACATATCCGGGGAAGTTTCACAGCCACGAGAGATAACCCAAACTCGTTTCCGCTAGTGAGTATAACTTGCACAGATGTAACTTTGGTATGCTTTTGAAGAGGAAGGTTCAGGCTATTTATATCCGAATGATACAGATCCGTATAAATATCTATTTTCATTATTTTATATTTTTTTCACATCGTCAGGTTATTTTTTACTCAGTTACTGCCCGGGAGTTGTTTTTCTCGCAATCTCTCGGCGGTCACGTGCCGAGACTTTCCGGCCCTATTGCATGTTAAATTTTTGCACTGTTTAGATTCAAAATCACTTACTCCCAAATTTAGAGAGTGGAATTTACCAAACTTTGAAATGGGCGAGTTCAAGCTTGGCCTCAGGGATCAATGAGTAAGTCACTGTCTGGAAATTACGCATGAATATGATGCAATAATAATACTTGTTCAATAACTCGCAATATATAAGTTCTATACTATACTTTCAAATTGACTTCGCTTTGCATTTCACGTATTTTGTGTGAAAGCAGATTGTATTACTGGAGTCGTGTGTTTTTAATTCAATTACGGATAGTGTAAATAGGTGCGGTATTTGTAACTCACCAGACCAATAAAAAGACGCTCTCTGGACATGCTTTTTTCACCACAGTGATTACTCTATATTGATCAAACTTGTATTCTAATACATTTAAAGATAAAACCTAATTTTGCTCTCATTATTATTATTTGTTAATTTTTTATTCCTAATTACGGAAACGATGTGAATGTATATGTCCACAAAGATGAAGTGGAACATCTGGGTTCTGTCAAAACCAAAACAAAATATGGTCTATTTTCCGAAAATAGGTTGTAATGGGAAAACCTATCGTCTTGTTCCGATCCCACGAATTACCAAAGCTCTGGTATTTTTGTGTCGACAAGTTGTCTGTCAACCCTTTTATGATTTAATTTAGACTCGTTGTGTTTGTAAACGTGCCGATTGACCTTGGTAGACCTATACATAAACAAATTAAATTGGGATTGTAGAACTTACTCTAGTTACATAACACATTTTTCCAGTTGTAATTTTATACCGGAAGCCTCGTTCTGATGCGGACGATAAAGAATTAAAGTTGTGTCACGCCTGGTTAGGATTTTGAATCCACATCAAACCTCTGCTGTTTTGGATTTAAATGTTGACGGTATCACATATGGAAATCATCATATTTAATAGAATGGAGAACATAATGTTATACTTTAAAAATAATAGTAGTAGGTCTCGGGAATATATATGTCACACGCGCACATATGTACTAGGTCTCAGAGATATATATGTCACACGCGTACATCTGTACATTAAATCATATTTCGTTTTGTTGTCCCTGTAGTATATGTACTGTTTAGCAGATCTGTATTGTCTGATTCGCGTAAGATGGCGGGACGGAGTAACCTTTTGATTATAAAACGGATGATTCTACTCACTTTTCGGTTATGACAAGCTGTACGGGAAAAACTTCTTATTGTACACTGGATGCTCTCTTATTTATGGTGACAAGTAGGATCAAGACACTAGTCAGTGTAATTTTAATCTCATGCTTTATTTCCTAGGATTTAAACTTGTCCAGGTCAAGGACGATTTCACAAGACTCCGCCCCGCCAGGTTATATGAATTTTACTAAACGACATTGTAAGTGTAAGTGTGGCATGGGACGTATGCCATCACACCGCAATCATTGTCGGTGTCAGGTAAAGAACTTTGTTTGAGGTCAGGTGTACCTGCTTCAACGGCTCAAACATCAGCTAGATGTGCATGACATCTACGTCTCATAATTCTTAGCAACGCTATGCTTCAGTTCCCGAATATGTGCTGTACTTTTTACATAAAAGACTTTATTTTGAATTTCGCCTTTTGTGATATCTGGTTTAAATTAAAAGATTGATTATTAAATAAAATTTGTCAGTGTGAGGTGAACATTATATTCCGAGATAATTATCTTGTTAAGTAACATATTTCTAGGGCATATAGTAGGATAAGCTCCCAATTAATTTAAATAAGGCTGGAGCCACCACGGTATAAATACCTGTGAATTTATGTTCATATATTTGACAAACCGTGATACCAAAGTCCCACTGATATACATTAATTTCGGTTTCGATGTGATATTGGTTTGCGGATCCTGCCGATGTGACATTGGTTACATTGTCTTGGAATAAGTAGTGACCGTTCCTTTAATGAGACTTACAACCGATGTTCCTTATCACGATTGGCGAGGACAGTTTTGGAATACTAACAATATTGACACAGGTAACAGTAACCACATATAATGACGTTTCTCTGTTAAAATGGTGGCAGGTCCTAAAGTAACATATAAACATGTCATTCTTCTGTTTTTTTATTTTGCATTTTTCCAGTTTACAGAAAGATGTCATATCTTAATCTTCTTTAAAGTTATACCCTTCAGTAGAACATTATTTTCATGTACACCACATACAGATCTTTGTAGTACGAATAGCTGTTGATTATTTGTTTTGAACATTTTGGTATTGGCTACATATACATTGTGTATTTGTTGAAGTTAATTAATTTGAAATTCATTGAACATTTTTTTGGAAGCGTATGCTTCCGGTTTCAAAGTATAGTAGCTTGCGCAGGTTTTGCCACAGGAAGTGACTATTGAACTTCCTTCGTAAACTTCATTATTTGATTAGTCATTGATCTTAAAGATGAGACAGGTGTAATAGTAGGCTTGACACTTCGGCAATTCCACATTATGTTGGCTTAGCCTAATGTAGATGGCTCCTTTTGATACACGCTTCATACTTAGACATTTTACCGGCCCGGCTCATTCAGTAGCGATCTCGACTCTGGATCGTGAGGTCGTGAGTTCGAATCCCGATGGCGGCAGGCTGTTTCCCGTCTTCCGGATGAGACAGTAAAAACTGGAGGTCCCGTGTCACAGTAGGTGTTGGCACGTTAAAGAACCCTCACTGCTCAATGGCCGTAAGTGCCGAGCATAGGCCAAAATTTGTAGCCCTTCACCGGCATTTGGTGACGTCTCCATATGCGTGAAATATTGTTGAGTGGGATGTTAAACAATAATAAACAAACGAACAAAACTTACACATTTTACTTACTATAGGCAAAGACGGGGAATTGGCAACTAAGCTATACGACAAGAGCGGAGATTTCGTCTTTCCCATCGCAAATTTTCCACATTTAAGTAGTAATACCCCACAGTCACCCGCATATAGAGTTTATATTTTACAAATGATCCGATATGCGTGTTCAACATATGAATATTTCATATACAGATGTGTAAACTACTCACTGACAAATTATTGACACAGGGATATCGAAAATCGCGTTTGATGTTAACGTTCCGCAAATTTTACGGTCGGTATAATAGTTTGCGATTACTCTGTTTCACTAAGTGAAATGTTATGTTGCCTTTTCGTTTGCGGTTGTTGAGACGTCTGTACCAATTGTGACGAGGATTCGTTCCTCACGTATTTCATTTGAATTTGACTGTGGACTCACGGCGGGTGTAACCGGTCGAGAGGGGATGTTTACTCCTCCATGGCACCTGATCCCATCTCTTGGTTTACAGAGGTCCGTGTTTCTCCATTTTTACCAGATTTGTATCAATATCCTGGACATCCTTAATATTTATACTTTGGTATCTGAGTTTTTTTTCATATTTTTAAAGCCAATATATATTTCCTGGAGGTGAAGCAGTCGTTGATATTTACATATTGGCATTAAAACATTTTCTAACATTTGTAAATAGTTCATGGCTATATGATAAAATTTGTGTTTAAGTTAATGCTCACTAAGGCGTGGCGTATAAACTGAATATACATTATCATATGATATAAAATGATTCAACATGTAATGTAAATATTAAAAACATAAACATTTGCAAACAAAAAGGCCAAAACAAGTGTCCGGTACGATCGTTGCAATGAAACTTCATTAGTTGAATTTGAAATTTAATGTAAATTAAACCAAACTACTGCCATGTATTATCTCCAGTTCTTTTCGATTTCAGGTCACAGGTACATCAAAAATAAAGTCTGAAGTCGTCCTAGAATGCATATTAAGAATGTATACAAAGTAAAGTGAAGGTTCCACAATTAATTCAACATATAACTTAACAAGAATGCTGATTTCAAAGAGGAAAATATTGCTCTTAAAATATTGCGAAACATGTTTCGCCTTTATAGTTATTATAACTTGTCTTATGATGATGTTTTGGACTATAGCATCGTCTGGGAGCGAAAAACGAAAATTCCAACGACATGTTAGAAAAGACACTCTTCAATATGCCAGAGAAAACTTCCGACACGCGATGCAAATCAGGGAGAATGAGGAGAATAGTGAAAACTCTTTTCCATTACATACAGAAGAGTCACCACCAGCAATGGATAACGACAAATTTCAATCTTGGTTTAAACCCAGGGAAATACAGCGATATAGATCCAATAGAAAACATCCCATCATTAAAACACCAATCATTAATAACAAAGATGTATGCAAAAATACTAGCGTTGATTTTCTAATATACTTTCATAGTTTGTGGAGCAATTTTCAGAGACGCAGAACATTGCGGGAAACATGGGCAAGCAAAAATGTGTTCAAAGACATAACAATTAGATCAGTGTTCATTTTAGGGAAACCTATGAAAAAAGAGGACCAGTTAAAAATTATTAATGAAAATTTAACAAATCAAGATATAGTTCAAGGGGATTTCATTGATAGTTTTGCTAATATCACTATAAAAAGTATTTTAGCGATACAATGGGTTAACGACAATTGTATTCATGCGCGTTATATAATTAAAGCAGACGATGACATGTTTGTTAACATCTTTGCACTAATTGAGTATCTTGTGACGCAAATATATGAAAGGGAAAAAACAATTATGTGTCAAGTGAAAGAAAACAATACTAGTCCAATTGTAAGAAATGAAAAAAGCAAATGGTATGTTCCCAAGAATATATTTCCGAATCGAACTCATTTTCCAAAATTCTGTAGCGGATATATGGTTCTGTTCACAGCTGACCTTATACCAGAACTATATAAAGCCTCGTTTCATGCTCAGTACTTCTCTGTTGATGATGCTTACTTGTTTGGTCTATTAATGGGCTACGTGAAAAATGTTAATTATGAAAACATCGTTGATACTTTGACACTCAACCAGAAAGCCGGATTAGAGGAATACAATGGAAACGGACCTTTAGTCCACGTGGCTATAAGTTCTTGGGACAATGGTAATATGGAAAAATTATGGAGTGCGGCACTCAGACGGATGTCTGATTGGGCAAGGAAGCATTCTAGTTTAGCCAAGGTTCAAGGCACCATAAAAAGCATTATAGGAAAGCAACCATTGAACTAATATATTTGTATATTTTTGTATTGTTATAAGCCTTTCAAATTTACAGTAAAATAATGATGTGGTTCAGTCTAATACTTTATGTAGTTCAATTATTTTTTGCCTGTATTTATCAAGATACAACAGTAAACTTGTTCTGTAAAAGTATATGCCGTTCCCGTCCATGTCATGGGAAGTGTCACGGTACATTAGAAGAACTTTACTCATTATCTGCAATGCGTGTATTGTATAAATTTTCATTGACAGAACCGGAAACGAAAATGTCTGAATTACATATTGTGTGAACATAAGCATTTCCTAGTTTTAATTCTTGTAAAACCAAATTTTAATACTTCTAAAGTACATGTGCTGTTTTTGGTATTCGAACAAACGCCACTTGAAATACTTTCTTACATTTAATGAATAAGCGTACAACGTGAAGACATTAAATTACTGAAGACGATTCCATTTCTGACTCTGTCAATGACAATGAAATGATACACGCATATCTTTGAATCTCAGTCGGATTGCGCATGCTCGTAACAAGATGGTGTCACGTTTGGACAAGGAGAACACGAGTCTCTGATAGTAAAATAGCACTATGGTATGATACCGTCATCATATTGTAAAATGATCTTTTGAGTGCAACTACTTTCTCGCATACACATGAAATGGATTTGACGATGAGAATTTGAAGAAATTTCAAGCTTATAATCTATCCACTTTTGAAAACTTTCGCTGCAGGAAACTCACGACTTCTGGATCACGAAGCTTTCTCTGAAGAGAGTAGAAATAGATTCAGTCTTCAACAGCCGGCCTCGTTCAAATGGTAGGGCGCTCGATTCTTGATCGTGAGGTCGTGGGTTCGAGTCTAGTCGGAGGCAGGTCGGATTCTTGCCCTTCGGATGAGACAGTAAAAATTGAGGTCCCGTGTCACAGTAGGTGTCGGCACATTAAAAAAATCTCACTGTTCATTGGCCGTAAGTGCTGAGGATAGGCCAAACTTTGAAGCCTTTTACCGGCACTGGTGACGTCTCCATATGAGTGACAGATTCTTGAGAGAGACGTTAAACAATAGTACAAACAACCAAGCAAGCAATTCAATCTTCAATGAAATTTCATTATCACATTGCAGTTAGGAGTCGTTTCAGAGTACAAGTTGTTAAATAAGTCGTTAAACAACAATAAACAAACAAGTGACAACCATGATATCTGAAAATGGAATTCAAACTGAGGAATTCAAAAGCTGCAATTCGCGTCGTGATTCTTTGGCCAGAATTGAGTATATTTCAGAATATTATTGAAGGGTCATTAGCTATGTTTTTCCCAAATGTTTTTCCTTTTTACTACTCAGATTAACAATAACAAAAAAAGAGATATACACAGGATTAAAAAATACTAAATTCCTATATACATGTATTTTGTAAAAAAAAATTGCATTAGGAACCCAGGTCTGGAACTTTTTCTACTGTCTGGACCAGGCCCTATTTTCACAAAATGTACAAGAACGTAAAATTGTTATGCCTGTGTATAGCTCTTAATTGTTATTGTACATCAAGTACAATTAGAAAAAAAAATAGAAAAAAATCGAAATATAGAATATATTGTTTTTGGTAAATACGGCTAGTACCAAATTTATAGTTTTAAAAGTAAGAAAATATTCATAATTTACTGCGTGATTGAAACTTGTTTAATACTCTGAACTACAGTATGGCCCTCTTATATTTAAACCTGTTATCATTTTATTTGAAATAATTTTCATTCTACGATCAAATTTCTTTAGTAGTATTGTACTCCTTTTAATGTATAATGCCTGTTGATTTGAAAGAAAAACGACCCCTTTTCATTTCAATGCATCTGTGTAATCATATAATAGTCTATACTTAGATGAACACCAGGATGTTACTATGTTGAAATATATTCATTCTGATTTAATTTGTTATTTATTTGATTAAGTTGGACATTTATACACCAAGTTAGTGCGTGACTTATATGTTGATATTATATTTTTTGTGATCGGATTTCTACTTTCTGCTTAAGTAAAAAAAGTTCAACATTTTATTTTATTTCGTTGCTTTTATAAGCAGAAAGCTAGAACAACTGGAATGATTGTATAAATAGTAGATCTATTTACAGAAATACAGATGTACTGTCATTTGATCTACGTATCTTGATATACTAGTTCACGGTAAATTATGTCAATTTTATTCTTTTTCATTCAGCCGTTCTACCACTAGCCCCCACAAGCGGTGCATATATTACGTTATATCTTTTGTTATTTCAGCTTCCTTTCATCACAATATATTAACCGCTTGCGGGGCTAATCGTAGAACGTTCGCAAGCGGAAATTTCCGGGTCCCATTTCCGGTACCGGGTTATAGCAAAGACAAAACATTGCAATGACATGCACTAGGCATACGAAGTCTTTCAGGTGAGACTATTGACACTTCACCTAAGCTGGTGACAACTGCAGGTGCAAGTTCTAGTCGGGATGAAAAAAATCAACAAAAAGCATAAAAAGAATAATCAAATATTAAACAACAATAAAAACAAAAACAAACAAACAATAACCATAAGGACGGTATAATGAAATGTATGAAAGTTAGATTAACTTGGTTTTGTTATCACTTATGGTTATACCCACACTACGCTGGTCAAGGTGACACTGATAAGCATGTAAGACTGGTAAAATTAAGTCTTATGACATTTCCAGTAATAATGAAATCGTGACACTGGCAACTTTCCGGTCAAGGTTGAGTAAATTCGAATATAAGTAAACAAGTGCTTTGTCGCATTCTGATATAGAAAAATAAATATGGTCTTTTATTGAGGTGAGGTTGAAAAAAGCTTTTGAAGATTTAAAATTTTTATCCCTTCGAGCAAAGTACCATGGTATGCTTATTTACAGTGTGTGTGTGTGTGTGTGTGTGTGTGTGTGTGTGTCACAATAAAGAAACATGAATTTAACAGGTACACAGTATCGTTTTTACCTTTTGGGCTGTCTCTTTACATAGCGGTTTATATCTGTCCCTTTGTCATACCCAACAGATATAAACTGCTATGGGGCGGTCAGAGGTAAAAACGATACTGTGTACGTGGAATTTTTTGACCCTCGTTATTTTCGCCTTTTTACCTCCAAAAACATATTCACCCGGTCTTAAATTCGCCCTGAATCAGTCATATGGCTCTTTCTAGTTATGTCCATGCTTTAATTATTTAGCATGAAAATTTAGCTTTCATTTTAAATTCGCCCTCTCACGAAAGGATGAAAGTTAGCGAAAATTAAACGGGAGCGAAATTTCTATGTATAGAGTATGCATGTAGCTCACAAAAAGGAAAACTCTTTTCTGGTGTAATATTTATGTAAATCAAGCCATACATGACTGAATATAGATTCAACTTTTCAGTACTTCACTCTGATATCCTGTTCAATCCGAAATGTAATGAAATTCATCTCAGTCAATAGATTGTTGGCTGTCAAATGGATATGATGGATGAATAATCCCATCGTTTTGATAAAATTATAAACGGGAGAAAATTTGATGATAGTTACTTTATTTACGCAACATCTTATCTATTTTCCAGACTGTTTGGTGCGGTAACAAGGGAACAGGATACAACAACCAGGGACAGTGGAACTTGAAGGATAATGCATAAAACGTCACTACGTCAAATCTGCTCTGTAATTTTGAGTATTGCGACACTGGCGATTTTAACGTTTCATTTCTTTCAAAATAATAACCCTACAAACCTTTTGGACATGGGCGAGGTGGCCAACCAAGCCACCTACAAATTATCTTTGGAAAATACGGATGGAAGTCTTGATATAATATTCAATCTTCCAGGAAATTCGCCTCTTGCCAGGAAATTAAAAGGTAATCGGGCTTACAAACCGGCCACAAGACAAAAGAATAATCAGACCAAGTCTGTCCAAAAGGAAACAACACTTCCCAAAAAGAAAGGGAAAAGAACGAACTATCCAGTAACTTTGACATCGCCATACTTAATTAATAATCCAAATATATGTAAAACATCGGGAAAACTTAATTTTTTGGTAGTTGTACACACTTCAACTGACCATTTTCAACGTCGAAGGCTCATAAGAGAGACATGGGCCAACAAAAATATTATGAAGAACGGTGGTTCAAGAATAGTGTTCTATTTTGGATTAGCGAAAGACAGACAAACGCAAACTATGATAGAAAATGAAAGTACAGTTTACGGAGACACTGTTCAAGGAAATTTCAAAGACACATATCATAATCTGACTCACAAAGGTGTTTTAGTTTATAGATGGATTAACGAGCATTGTACAAACGTAGAAATGATTCTGAAAGTTGATGACGACATGTTCGTGAATATCTTTAGTTTACTTGATTATTACCTGCCACTATATCGCAAAAAGTCGAGATATATTTCGTGTCACGTGCGGGCTAAAGGGACAAGCCCGATTGTCAGAGGAAAAAGCAAGTGGCAAGTAGAAGTGAATCAATTTAAAAATATGTCTCATTATCCGGTGACTTATTGTAATGGATTCTTTGTGTTAATGACGCCAGACATTGTCAGAGAACTTTACAGAGTCTCATTTCTGACACCATTTTTCTGGGTGGACGATGTTTATTTGTATGGATTACTTCCCTTTAAAATTGGAAAAGTAGAATTCAAATCTCTAGGGTCTAATTTGACTTTAAACCAGGACCATGGTCTGAAGTGTTTAACTGGCAACAAAACATGCAATTTACTGGCTTCTTACTCATTGAAAGATGGTTTTATGGAACAGATGTGGTACGCCTCTCTTAAAATGTTTAAAAATATTGCGGGAAAGTATATACGGAAAGAATTATTAATATCGTGAGGAGGGAAAGTTTATTTCGTAATTGAGATATCATTATGATAGACAACAATGCATTTACATCGAGTTAAACTTTTAAGCAATGGGGTTTTAAATTATTTTTCATGTATGGTCATTATATTCAGTAAAATTGTCGGCTTCATTTGTACATGTACTTAAATACAATAAATACTTTAAATACTTTCAGTCTAATCTTAATTTTGTAAAAGTTTGGAATATGTTACCATCCATAATGCGAATCCCGTTACCAATGGCACTAATCACACACCTGAACATCATCAACAAATGTAAAAAGAAGACCAAGAAGAATGTGTAGGCTAAATTGAATAACTAAGGAATTCGAAAATCTAACATATTTAGTTTGTTTTTGGCATTGGGTCTAAAGAAAGGATACAACAAAGAAGTGGTTCATCCGACAGCTTTGTTGCCTAATCGTGGATAGATCCACCCCTACGCAAGTTTGATCGATAAATAGCAACACGAGCAGGGAGCTATCATGACCTCTTTGCCAAATTCATCAAAATCCATTTTAATTCCATTATTTCTCGAGAAGAATGTGGATGTGTGAATGAGTATTAATGGCAAAGAGGTAATGATAGCTCCCTGCTCGTGTTAAATATCATAACCAAGGATTAAAATTTAACAGTGGGTTAAATTGTATTGCTCAATAATTGGTTAACTTCAACGATGATTAAACCAATGGTAAAATATGGGAAATTTAGGCAAACTTTCAGGCTCGGTTACATTCTTTAACCAATTGAGGGTTATTATTTCAAAATGTCTTAAGATTAGCACTGTTATCAATATTTTCACCCTAGGTTATATAACCCTTGGTTACCATATTTAATCGAGGGTTATATTTAACCATAGGTTAAATTTAACCAAAAATGAACAACTGGGTCCAGAGATCATGAGTAACAAATTTAAAGCATTGCTTCACAAAATTCATTTTAAATACAAAAATGACTTCATCTTAGTGAATAAAGATGGACAAAAAGTTCAAACAATTTATACAAAAGATGAATGAAAAAAAAAAGTTTTAAAGACGTAAAAACGCATCAAAGAATTTATCATCCGTTTCTACATTAGTGAATATCTAAAATTACTCAGATGCAGTTAGTTTCACAATTCATGCAGCCGTTCTGTAGGATAAATCTGAATAGATTTAATAGAATAAATAGGGGTAACCACTGGGACCTATTTCCCCACCATAGATCCATCCGAGTTATTCTGTCCGACAAAAAGAAAAGCAAAAATGGTAGAGGACCTTCGATTCTTGCTTCTGTACATACCCGCCGTAAATCTGCCACGATGAATAACAAACTGACGGTGTGCAAAATTACTCCCTGTCCTTTTGTGTATTTTAAAATGTTCATACAAATCTAGAAATTGTGTTTAAGTATAATTCTTCCACGAAAGCATTTATTCACTTAATAACAGGAAAAAAACTTAAAACTAATGCATTATTATGAAGAATTATGAATGACAAAGTAAATCATGTAAAAATGAATGAAAATGACAATTTTGAAAACTGATTTCTACGAAAAAACAAACTTGAATCATCCATCCAGGTTGATCACTCAGATGCACTTATATTTATGGAGAAGATTTTCAAAGAGTGTTACCCTATGTGGATATATTTCACTCATTTTGCATCTATTCCTGAGTCAATGTGACCATAAACAGAACCTTGGTAGAGGACGTTAAGTTCACATGTTTCCTTTTATGTATCGTTCAAATTCATTGAGGGGGTTTCAAAGAAGAACTTAAATACACAAATGTACATGGAAAATTAAAGACAGACTAGGCTGATCGCAATAACTTACTTGAGTCTTCGTGAAATGTAGCAAACAATGGAAGTATAAAGGATAATGTTTCAGACATTTCATGTCTGGTTGTTATAAAACGGAATGACTCACGTAACCATGAAAGCCATCTTGCGTATCGTAACACACACACACACACACACACACACACACACACTTTATATATATATATATATATATATATATATATATATATATATATATATATATATATATATATATATATATATATATATATATATATATATATACGGTTTGAATAGGTAGACATATCAAAACTCATCGTTCTATTGTTGTAGTTTATCTTGCTGTAGTAGTATATGTACTACACTTCAGCTCTCCTTTTTCCAAGAACTACCTGTACGTGTCGATTTCCCGGAATTCCGTTTGTCACGTGTCCCCATTTGTGACCCCGTTTGTTATTTATATACGTGGATATATATAAATACTGTGTGTGTGTTTGTTTGTACGCGTTAGATGGTTTTTTCAATTTTATCTGTGCGTATAGACGTCACGCTCCCGTGCTCGCCAGGTAAAACTAACCGCACGAGTGTGTCCTGGCAGGTGCTCCAACGGTATAGTGTGTCAAAATTGAAAAGGCCATAAGTAATTACACCTCAATTTAAAAAACATGTCTCATGCACAACGATCTACCGAGCGGTTATTGGATTTACCGATTCCGCCCGAGAGATCTATTACTACTCAATATATTGAACCGTTATTAGATCTCCCGATTCCTGACGATTTTAAAAAAAAAATATTTAAAACCCAAACGTGTCTACACGGGCCAGACCTATCGTTACGACAGAATTTCCTCGACGCGCAGGTTAAAGTTTGAAACCAGGTTCGACGAGTATAGAGTGGTCCTGTTGAGGGACGACCGGGTTATCGATATAGACCGTTTATTTGTACAACTCGTAAGGTCGGTGATAAACGATAGAGGGTTGCAAAACGGCGATAAATTTCGCCTCATCATCAATCACTCGAAATTCCCGAATCCGTTCAGTACGAAATATATTAACGTCTCGTGGGATTTAGCCGAAGATTTATTCAAAGCACTGCAAGAGTATATAGAATATTACGAGGTGTCCTTAGACGAAGTAGAAAAATAGTCGTCCAGTCTACGATAATGCCGAGGGGAAAGGGGGAGATCCAAAGAACCGGTAACAAAGGAGACCTCGTCGAAGAAGAGAAGTATCATCACGATTAAAAACGACGACGTCACGTGTCTGGCACGAGCCATCGTGACGGCGGTGGCCAACAAACATAAAGACAAATGGACGAATTCCCAGCTTCGAAACGGTTTCAACGACAGTCGTAAATTACAAAGGGCCGAAGCGTTAAAACTTCACGAAGAAGCGGGCGTTCCCGTCCGGGATGACGGTTGTACCTTGGAAGACGCGAAAACGTTTGCCGATCACCTGGGAGTGCAGATCAACGTGGTGGACGGTGAACGGTTCAACGAGATCATCTATACGACCGAAGGAAGTGACGACGACGCGATCTATCTGTACAAGAATAAAAATCACTTCGACGTGATTACGAAGATGAACGGTTTTTTGGGTACGGGATATTACTGTCACACTTGTAAGAAGGGATATACGAGACGAGATCGTCACAGATGTCCAGATAAGTGTCTATCGTGCTTCGGTTACGATTGCCCCGGGGGCGAAAGGATAGTGTGCGACGATTGTAACAGAGCGTTTTTCGGCGAAGTCTGTTTTAAGGAACATAAACGCAACAGAGGCACGCGAGACGGCGAACCGGACGTGGTTTGTTCAATCGTTCAGAAATGTTTAGAGTGCGAACGGGTGACCAAGGACTTGAAGTCCCACGTATGCGGTCATTCCGAATGTCCGAATTGTCGTGCATACGTGGACATGACGACGCACAAGTGTTTCATGGTCCAGAAAAAATGTAAGGGTGGAAAATGCAAATCGGCCGAGTGCAAAAAAAAGAAACCCGAGAACCAGTGTTACAGTTGTAAAACGCGGACGACAGAGTATTATTTTTACGACATAGAAGCCTCGCAAGACACCGGCGTTCACATACCAAATCTAATCGTGTGCCAAGACTTTGACGGTAAACAACACGAATTTTCTACCGTAGACGAGTTCTGCAAGTTGTGTTGGATCAAAAAGTGGGTACGTTCATCGCCCACAATGCCAAAGCGTATGACGCGCAGTTTTTTGTTAAAGTATTTCGTGGAACATAACATTAAACCCTATTGTATTTACAACGGTACGAAGATCATGTACATGGAAGTCGGTTGTGTTCGCTTATATCGATTCCATAAATTTTGTCCAATCCGCTCTGGCGGAATTTCCGAAGACGTTTGGTATGACCGAACTCAAAAAGGGTTATTTCCCGCATTATTTCAACAAGCCGTGTCACCAACGTTACGTGGGACCGTTGCCTAGTAAAAAACACTACGGTGTCGATTACATGAGCAAACGCAACAGGGAAGAGTTTTTAAGTGGTACGAGATGCGAAAGAACGACGT
This sequence comes from Atrina japonica, assembly GCA_030159075.1. NCBI lineage: Eukaryota > Metazoa > Mollusca > Bivalvia > Pterioida > Pinnidae > Atrina > Atrina japonica. The sequence continues at coordinate 84,460 of BROG01000569.1, read as the reverse complement.
GTTTGATTTCCAGAAAGAACTGAGGGAGTACTGCACGTCCGACGTCGACATATTACGACGGTCCATGTTGAAATTCAGGGAAGACTTTATCGCGTTGGAAAACATAGATCCTTTACAGTACGTGACGATAGCGTCCGTGTGTATGACCGTTTACAGGAGTAATTACATGCCCGAAAAGATGATAGCCGTCCATAACGATAACGTCGTTCGCGATACGTACAGCGCGAAATCCATTTCTTGGCTGGATCACGTGGCCCGAGAGAGACGGCGTCGTCATACGACACGCGTTGAACGGCGGCGAGGTGACTCTGCCCGACGACATCGGTAAAGTCGACGGGGTACTGCGAAGACACGAGGACGGTTTACGAATTTCAAGGATGTTTCTGGCACGGGTGTAAAAAGTGTTACGCTCGAAACACCGTCAATAACAAGAACCAATTCGAGATGGACACGCTCAGAAAACGAACCTCCGCGAAAAACGAGAAGATACGACGGGCCGGTTACGCGTTCGTCGAGGTCTGGGAATGCGATGCGAAAGACATAGCCGTTAAAGAGATCGTGACGCCGTTAGACCCGCGAGATGCCTTTTTCGGCGGTAGGACCAACGTGACCAAGTTGCTGTACGACTTCGACGGTAGAGAAAAGGGACGATACGTCGACTTTGTCAGTCTGTACCCGACGGTCCAGTTTTATAAGACCTACCCTGTCGGTCACCCCACCAAAATAGTTAATCCCGAGCGCGTCGATCGAACTTGGACGGGGTTCGTCAAATGTAAAGTCGTGCCGCCCCGGAAATTATATCATCCCGTCCTACCCGTCAAGATGAAATGCGGAAATGCCGAAAAGCTCTTGTTCCCGCTGTGTAAGACGTGCGCCGAACGACGGTCACAGAAACCGTGCGAACACACCGACGAGCAGAGGTCGTTCGCGGGCACGTGGTGTACTCCCGAGCTATTCAAGGCCTTGGATAAGGGGTACGAGATAGAGAAGATTTACGAAGTTTGGGATTTTCTCTACACCACCGAGGACGCGGACCTCTTTAGAGGCTACGTCAAGAAGTTTATGAAGATCAAGATGGAAAGTTCCGCTTTGAAGGTCGGGCCGGACACCACTTACGAGTCGGAAGAACGTTATAAAGACATGGTCAGAGAACGTTTGGGATCTACTTGGGTGAAATAGAGTATAATCCCGGCATGCGCGCCATCTCTAAATTATGTCTCAACTCTCTCTGGGGCAAGTTCGGTCAAAGGGTCAACATGAAACAGACCGAATACGTGAGCGAACCGGCACATTTTTTACAAACTGTTGTTGGACGACACGATAGACAATCTCAACATTCAGTTCATCAACGACGACATGGTCCAGATGACTTACGATCTCAAAGGGCAATTCGTCGATCAGTCCAAGAACGTCAATATCTTCATAGCGTGTTTTTTACGACGGCTCACGCCAGAACCATGTTATACGACGTGTTGGACAGACTCGACGATAGAGTGTTGGGATTCGATACCGATAGCGTGTGGTACGTCGATCGCGACGACGGGGTCTCGATCGACACGGGCGATAACTTGGGCGATTTGACGGACGAGTTAGGCGGCGATTTCATCACGTCGTGGTGCGCCACCGGACCCAAATCTTATTCGTACGAAACGAACGCGGGTAAAAAGGTGTGTAAGGTCAAAGGATTTAGTCTGAATTACGAAAAATTCTCTCTACATCAACCGAGAAGCGATGACCGACGTCGTTAAAGAAACGCGTAAGAGGATTACGACCGTTCGAGAAAAAACGCCATCACGAGAGATTCCGTAACCAAACGTGTCGTGAATCGATATCAGGAGAAAGAGTTTACGTTGTGTTACGATAAACGGGTGATGAAGGAAGGGTACGACACGTTACCCTACGGGTATTAAAAAATTTATTATTATTAATAAATTTTTTTTAAACGACGACCAATAATTCCTCTCGGACGAACGTTCTCTGAGGCGCCGGTTCCTTGAGCTGATACAGGTCGATGCCTTGCATTCTGAAATGCCTGTCTATGTCGTGTTTGTCGACGCTCCAGATGGGATCGGTGGCCCTCCTGCGCCCGCCACCTTCCAATTCGCCCGGTTGATATAGATATCTTACTTTCGCAAAGGGACTGATGGACGGTTGTACTTTATCGACGGGTTCTACCTTTTTGGGGCGGATCGGTCTCTTCGTTGATCGTTTTGACGACTTCCGGCAATTGTTTCGCCCATTCTCTGTTTCTGTCTTTGGTTTTCATCTCTTGATCGTATTGATAGCTAAACAACTGTTCGCCCCAACGTTCTATTAAATCGTTCGACGATGGCTTGGTCGCGGTGAAGGTCGACCCGTCCCCTTTTTATTCTAGCTCCGTGTCGGGTCATGAGTTTGGTGACGGCGCCCATGAATTCGCGGCCGGGGTCGACTTGTAATAATTTGGGAAACGTCAGACGCCGTTTGTAGATCTTTTCAAAAGCGTCGGCCACCTCTCGACTGTCTTTGGTCGTCAGCGGTTCCGCTTCTTTGTAGCGCGTGCCCACGTCGACCAACGTCAGCGCGTATTTGTACGTTTTCCCGTCCACCTTGTCGTGCGGTAAAAACAACAGGTCGGCCTGGTGAGTGTCGTTTTCTTTCGCGTCTTCGAATCGAGGTCTCACGATCTTCTTGGGAGCCGGTAGGTAGATTTGCCACACGTCTTGTTTTTTCAGGAATTCCAACGCTTCCTTCTCGCTGACTTTGGCCGCTTTGGCCAATTTCCCGATGGCGGCCTTTCCCTTCCAATAGTGTTTGTGATAGATCTCTTCCATGTTTTTACTTTAGGCGACGTATTTTTTAAAAACGCCGTAGAACACGAGTCCCGTTCCCACGATCACGAAGAGGAGTTCCTTGTCTTTTTTGTTCTTCCGAGGGTTGATAGAAATCGCTCAACTTCGGTTCGGGAGGCATCGCCGCTTCTTCCGTCATCTGCGAGTAGAGTCGCATGGCGGCATCCACTTCTTTGTAGGTGTAAAGGAATGTCCTTCTTTCCTGAGTCTTTCGTTGAGAAAATCTAATCGCTTCGTGCGTTCGTGATTCCACCGATCTCTAGCCGCGGTCAGTTTTTCCATCGCTTCGTCGTGCCTCTTCTGTTCTTCGTGATTCGAGAATAGAAATTGTGATCCCGAGAAGGCGAGAGCATTGACTGCCGCGCCTCCTATCATCATCGCGATCGTTGCCATTTTTTTTTAAAATAGAATTTTTAGTTTATTTCATGATATCGGCGGGGATGATACCCTTCTTGACCAGCATGTCTTTGGTGTACTCGGCCAAAACGTAGTCGACGAAGACCATCCCGAGATCCTTTAGATCTAGATCCAGTTTGGGCGCGGCCGTCTTGAAGAACTTCTTGGAAACTTGCGCGTACAACGTGGCGATTCCCGTCACGACGGCCGCGTGATATGCGGTGTTGACCAAATCCTTTTCACTCATTTTTTTATATGAAAAGGATTATTATTTATCGGATTTTACCGTCTCCGTCGTGTCGTTGTTCGTGTTGTAGAGTTCGTCGCAGTAAGTGTTCATCCTGAAGAGCATGGGTTGGTTGTCGTCCTCGTCGTCCACCTTAAAGTCGGCGTCGTCTTTTTCTATTCCGACGGTCTCGTGATACGCGGTGTTGACCAAATCCTTTTCGCTCATTTTTTTATATGAAAAGAATTATTATTTATCCCTCTTCTTCTTCGTCTTCGGTACAGTCGTGATGGTGGATGTGTTGGACTTTAGCTTCCACTACTTGTGCGATCATGTAAACGAATAGACTCGTGGCGAGGATTCCCGACGCCATAAACATCGACGTGTCCATGAACGTTCTCAGTGTCACGTTATACATTTTTATAGTGAAAAGATTTTTATTTAATACATTTCGTGGGGATTGGATTTGGAGACTTCTTCTTCTTTAGGTTCTGGAAGAGGAGGAGGTGTCGGCTGCGGTTGGTTTTTCCTGTACAACACCACCGCCACTCCGACGGCCGCGAGTCCGCCGCCGACCGCTAGCCATTTCCAGCTATCCTGGCCATTAGCATTGCCATTAGCATTGCCATCCTGGCCATTAGCATTGCCATTAGCATTGCCATCCTGGCCATTAGCATTGCCATTAGCATTGCTGTCCTGACTTTTTCGACTCCACCTCTTTTGCGCTCCCTTCTTCCCCGCTTCTTGACGTTTCGGATTCTTTTTCGTTAGGAGTTCTTCCGGATTCATCGTCTTTTTCTATTCCCTCCGATTTTTTAAATCCCGTTATATAGCGACTGGACGTGGCGGCGAGACTGAGAGGGGGCCAGGTAGGAACCGAAGTGGTAGAACAGGCTGCAGCACGCTTCGCCGATGGCCGCGTCGAGGAAGGGATCTTCGCTCAGTTCTTCGATCAGTTTAGGTTCGTTCTGCAGATCGAAAAAATATTTTAGACTCTGGGTGTACAGCGTGATGACGGAATTGGCGATCGATTTACTCATGCGCATGCCGAGTCGCGCGTTGAGTAGACGATTTAGATTGTCCAGTTCCTTGTCGTTCATCTTGTTCAGGTCGGTGACGGTCACGTCTTTTCCCAGGAAGTGACGCGCTCGTCCCGATCCGACGATGGTCGATAACCTATCTTTGAGCGAGTCGTCTACCGTCGTCTCGGCGGCGGTAGCGACGTTCGTTAGTATCTCGTCCACGTTCATCTCTTTTTTTTATACATTTTATTTATATTTTGTAAAAAACGTTACGTTTTTACAAAAATACTGTCATTTTAATTTATTTATTCCGTGTCGGACTCCAAGTCCAAGTCTTCTACGCAGTCGGCCAAATCCGGTAGAGGAGGAGCGTCGATCGTTTTGACGATGACGACCTGGTGTAAGAGAGTTTGCAAGGATACGGTCGATTCTTTGTTGGCGATGTAAACGTTGTCTACGCGTAAAGAACCGATGACCAGACATCGTTTTTTCTCGTATTGGTGAAGATCGACTTCGACGAGCGGATGTTTATCTTTCGGATCGTCGGCCGTTCTCTTTCTATAAAAAGTAGGCTTGTCTCTGTCCCCCTGTTTAACTTTCGAGTAGATCACTTTGTTACCGTTCTGATCCGTTTTCACGAGGACTATATCGTTGACATCCACGGGTGTTTTTCTACCTTTTTCTTTCAGTGTTTTTGCGAGTTTTTCTATGGATTCCCTCAAGACCGCCTCGATCTTTTCCAACATGGCGGCGAATTCTTTTCCGCATTTAAATTTCATAGTATAATCGGAACCGTCCTCGTATTGCCACAAGCCGGACGACTCCGTTTTGGGAGTGCGTATCACTAACGGTTTCACGTCGCCTGTCGGGTACTGATACGCGACGTAAACGCGTTGATAACGCTTCCCTTTCTTATCGACGTAATGAGCACCCACCCTTAAATTGTTCACGTCAAAGTTCTCGACTGTCACGAATACCATGTTTTTTTTAATAACGTATAAATTTCTTTATGCCATTTTCAAATCTTTTGCAAAAGTCGTCTCAACCATCGTTCCGTTCGATGATAACGTTCTAAACGTAATAGATAGAGTATCGCGAATAAGAAGAGTAAACACCATAAAACGATGAACGAGAGCAACGCAAACAAGAACATCTCGGTAAAACGTTTCATTTCTTAACGTAAAAAAATTTGTTAAAACACTTAAACAATAGATATATAAATAAAAAATGTTTATTTTACTGGACAAGACGTTTACCGAACGCGGCCTAAAACAGATGTTGGGGGAGATAACGTGCATGCAGTTGGGGTAACCAAGTCTTGGTGTCTTGGCCCGACGACGTCAAACTCGCGTGTCAAATGCCTCGCATGCGCAGAGACTATCCGTGTAAGCATCCGGTCGTCGTGAATTCGTTGTTTTGTAGCATTCACCACAACTACTTGAAAGAGAGAGGCATCGACACGATGAAGTATTGCACCTCTTGCCGAAGATGGATGACCGATAGCACTAAATACGAAACGTGTTATGCGTGCGGCGGAAAAGAACGCGCAGACGAGTGGCACAAGACGCATCCGCGGTGCAAGAGGAGAAGAAGACGTCCCAAGGAAGAAGTTTAACCGGATTTTTTTAAGACTGTCTTAAAAAAATCTACGGTTTAACGAGGAGCAGCAGTGTTTTCATCGTTTTATAATGCTACAATTTAACGAGAAGACGATTTCTCGCCCAGAAGGGCACGCAGCTGTTCGCGCAGATCGTTCGTCTCTTGTTCGGAGACTTTTTTAACCCCGTCGTCGGCTTTGTATTTGACGTATAGCTTGTCCTTCATCTCGCGATACTTTGGTCAGTTCGTGAGACACGGTGGCGAATTCCTCCGCCGAGATCTTCCCGTCTTCCAGTGCGCGACTCACCTGATCCTCGATGGAATTCAGTTTACTCTCGGCCAGTTTGACGATTTTGAGATGTTTCTCCGATTTCTTCAGCAACACACGCCGGATGCCCTTCAAGACCAGTCCCACGGAGCCCACGGTGACGGCCACGATCTGTAAGGGTAATCCCACGATGGGGAGGGCGAATCCCAACCCTCCGCACACTACACTCCCCGTGATCAATGCTCCGTCTACCCCGTCCGCGGTGTTGATTAACCGTTTGTACTTCTTGTGCACGCTCTTCCGCGTCTCGATCTCTCGTCTGAACGTCTGCTCGATCTCGCCGATCCGTCGGAGACGATACTCTTGCGGATCGGGTTCTAACGTCGGATTACAATACCTCTTTGTTGTTGTTACTACCATCTTTTGTTTTTTAATTAAAAGTTTTTTTTATACGTCGAGAACGACGACGCCGTTGACGGATCCCGATTTCGATCCTTTGTTCACGGCGAAGTTGAGGACGTCGCCCGCCGTCACTCGCAACGGCGGATTCAGCGGGACGATCTCGCCGGCCTTGGTCTTGAAGGTCCTGTATTCCACGTCGTTCAGCACCAGCGTCACGTCCAGTTCGCCCAAGAGACCCAGACGGATGACGTGACCGTCGAACAACATCGTCGTGCCCTGTTACGGGACGGAGTCTTCCGTTTTTATTCACTTCGAATTGGAAGGTGTTCATGATGCGACGGTTTTTTGACCAACGCGGTGATCTCCTCTTTGGCGTCGTTGAGGTCTTTGAAGAGTCTCTCGTTCAGGTCCTCCACCAGTTCTTCCCTTTCCACGTCTTCCCAATAGAATCCCGATCTAGACATTTTCCTTTTTTATTTTTAGAATTTCTTAAATTCCAATAGAACGTGAACGGATTGACCGTGATTGTCGATGGGTTTGCCTTTCTCGTCCTTGAGACGTATCGTCACTTCCGAGATGCGATCCGTCTCAAAGACAGGAACACGGGCTTGACTATATCTTTTTCGTACAACTCGGAAAATTTCACGTTGGGACAGGGTAGGGACGCGAGGATGTCCGTCGCCTTGCCGTCTCTCCCACCCTCATCCAACTCGTCGAGATGGACGTTGACGAGTTCCACCGGCTGCAGGTTGATGCTGTTGCTCGGGACGATGGTGCCGTGGAGATACGCGTTCTCGTCGATGCCTAGAATCTTGCCGAGTTCCGGCGGAAGCACCACCGCCGTGCTGCCCGACCCGTCGATTCTCACCCTCATGGTGGTCTTGTCCAGGAACACCTTGTCGAAGTATTTCGCGAGAATTCGTCGTAGGTCGGTGAAGGTGTACGACCGGCGTGCACGCTTTGGACTTTGGGTCTGTCACCCCTTTTGACGTAGCGTATCTCCACGTCTTTCTTGACGTTGTACAACCCGTTGTAAAGACGGACGGACTTGGCGCTCACGCACCACCCGCCGTTCGCGTTGTCGATGTAACGAGAGAGTTTGACGGGTTTTTCGATATCCGTCACGAGATAGAACATGTTGTTTTTAATATTAATAAATCTTAAACTTAAAAAAGAGAATGAACGTCTACGAGTATAGAGAGAATCTAGATCTGTCGTCGTTCGACGTCTACGTCAACGTGACCAAAAAGTTTCGCGCGTCGTTCGAGAACATCTTCGTCAAGTACGACAACCCGGACGTCTTCGAGGACGGCACGTCGAAGTACTACACCATGCTGAAGCGGTGGTACCGGCATCCCATAGAGGGATTCTGGCAGAACCAGCTGAATTTCGCGGTGTGGTGCGCCACGACCGGATGCGGCGTGACGCTGGACATGGGAAACGACCACCTGTCCAAGTCGTTCTTCCGGTTCCACATCTATTATCAGATCAGAAGGATCCTGCAGGAGATCGCCGCCCCCTTACCCAGCGACGCCGACTTCGAGCACTTCACGAACAACGTCGACGCGTCGGCGTACCAGCGGATCTGTCGCGAATTCGGGGTGCCAGTCGACGCGGACTGGAAGATCAAGGGGACCATCTTCGGGAAATATAACACGAAGTGGTCCACCTTCATCGCGAACCGACCGGAGGGCTTCACGCTCTGGCCAGACTGGACGCGTCCATCCGGGTCTTCGCCTGGGCGATCCTGGGCTCGCAGGGGGAGACGAGGGCATCGATCGTGGACGCCGGTGCCACGTCGCTGGACGCCCAGAAGCAGTTCCTGGTCAACGTCGAGGACGCCATCAACCGACCGCTCGACCTACCCGCCGACATCTCGCGCTACGAAGACTGTCTGAAGTACGCCAATTCCAAGCTCGACTACGTCGTCCATCCAGGACTCTACATGCTACCCAGCAACATGGAGCTGAACATCGGCAAGAACATCGCCAATTACAATAACGAGATCTTGATCGCTCCCGACACCACGACACCCGGAACGAACGTCGACCTCAACGCGAAAACGTTCGCGAGGGTTAAACCACCTCCCGTAGAGATCACATCACCACCTCCCGTAGAGGTCACACCACCGCCGTCAGTGTTACAGGACAAGCCGCCGTCAGACGATCACGAGGATCAGAAGACGGCCGTCTTGGCTCTATCGTTACTTTCTTTTCCGGTCTTCGTCGAGTTTAGTTAACAACCAGCCGACGACGATCATGCCCAAGACCCACAGATGTTCTCCCAACCACATCGCCGTCTTGCCGAGCGTCGACAAGATCCAGGACACGATGGCTCCCAAGATGCCGGGTAACGCCTCGCCGAATTTAGAGGCCAGTCTCGCGAGCAATTTACCGATCGCGTCCAGCTGTTTCTTGATCCATTCTTTCACTCCTCCCTCCTTGTGGGGAGGTTTGGAGGGTGGTGTGGGTGGTGGCGTGCTCGTCCCAGGAAGGAGCAATTCGACCAAGAAACCTATCGTCATGCCGATCGCCGTCAGGACGCTGAAGATGGTGATCCCCTGTTCCCTGAACAGGTCGACGATCCGCTCTCGCAACGGAAGATTATCGTCCAGTAACCTCGCGATCGATTCTTTGATGGCGGTCAGTTGCGACTTTAACCTTCCCTTGAGCACGTCGACACTCTCGTTCACTGCGTCCAATTCACCTCGCATCTTGGCGATCTCCCTCTCGATGCTTTCCCGATCGTCGGGATTCCTTTCCAGATCTTCCTGCCACTGCGACAACATGCGTTCCGTCTCCACTCTCTTGGCTTCTTGGACGCGCAGAGTCCCGCGAATGTTTCTCAGACTCTTGTCTAAACCCAACAGTTCTCTCGCGGGTAGTGCGCGGTTTAAATCCTCTATACTGTTAGACAATCTCTTCCCGTCGACCTCCAATTGCTTCACGCTGGTTTCTTGCATCTCGATGGCTTCGAAGTTACTCTCGAGGTTGCGTTTGACCTTCGTTATATATTCGGTCTGATATCTTTTTTACCCAGAGCTTCGAGGAATGCGAGACCGTGTCTTCTCAACGTTCCTGCAGCCAGGAATTTCTTGGGATTTTTTTTCGTGTGTTAATCTAATCCACTTACCGCGCACTTTGCATAAAAACCCTCATCATCTTCTTTAAATTCTAAGTCATTATCGGTCACACCGAATTCTTTTTTCCATCTATCGACTGTTTTACCCCAATTCGATTCGACCTCGTTGATCTTCTTGAGGTGTGATGGGAACTTCTGGTAAATTAACATCCTCCAGCAAGGGTGTATTTTCATCCGCGGGTGGTTGTTCGACGGTACCTTGATCACCATCGTTATTATCATCAACAACATCATCGTCGCCGAACGTCGGATTATCGAATGTAATCGGTTCCACCATATTTTTTTAAAACGCTTTAAATTTTTTATTACGTAATAGAAAAAAAGATGATAAATTACGGACATATTCTCGATCCTAATAGGAAATTGCGCACACCCTTCGGTGTGAAGGGTATACGCCAAAAGGTCTCCATTACCCACAATCCTTCGAGCATCACAGAAAACCATACGTTGACGGTTCGCTTTCCCAATCTGAGCGATAACGACGTCATCGTCCCTCGCACCGCGAAACTGTGCTTCGACATGGAAGTCGCCGTGGACGGCGGCGACCTCTCCAAAACGAGTGTTTATAATAATCTGGGGGCGTAACATCGTCAAGACGATCGAGGTGAAGATCTCGGGGAAGACCGTTCAGAGCATCAACGATGCCGATAAATTCTTCGTCTACAACGATCTTTGGAAGACGGAACGACGTAACATGGTCTATCAGGGAATACAGAGCGACGATCTCAACAAACTAAGAGCAAAACCCATCAACTATGCAATGCCTCTCGATAGTAACGAATACTACGAGATCGGTGTGCGGTGTTCAAGAACCGCTTTTGCATTCCCCTGGACTTCGAAATCTTGGAGACGAGCGAACCCTTTTATCAAGAGGGGTTACAAGATCGATTGGAATACATGCTGACGTTTAACAACGCCGTACACGTCGTCTCGACGGACGATGACGATGCCGATAAAAAAGACGAGTTTACAATGTGTCCAACATCGCGTTGGAGTTCGAGCAAATCACCGACGAGCATCTCGCTCGCAGCATCAGACAGAGTTACGCGGGTCAGCACGTCTATTACTTCAACGAGATCATGCTCTACCGCAAGACGATGATGAGTAAATCGGATAGCGTCCTCAATTATCAGATCAACACTTCAGCACGCTCTCTCGCGGGCATTCTCTTTCTCTTCAAAGACCCTTCCGTCAAGGATCCCGAAAAGTTTTATAATCCGCGAATCACCAAAGTGAAAATAACCATCGAGGGTAAGCCAAACCAACTGTTCACAGACTACATGACACCTCAAGACCACTTCGACAAGATTAAAAAGTTTTTCCCCCTGAATCGCGAAATCGCCACGGAAACGGTCGCCAAGGAACTCGAGCTGAGCGATATGACTCTGGGAAAATATCTCAAAGACCATTTCGGTCTCTGGCTGGATCTGCGAACGACGCCCGAAAACCATCTCCACGGCACGGGTCGCAAGTTACAAAACATCAGCGAAGGCGTTTCCGTCCTCATCGAGAGAACGCCAGAAACCGATACCAATCCCTTGGACGTTTACATCTTCGTCGTCAAGGACGGACAGATCAACATGTTGGACGGTCGTTTCAAGAGCGTCGTCTCTTAAGAAAAATTAAAATCCCATAAGAAAAAATGTTCATGCGAAAAGCACACGCCGCCATGATCGTGGGGGCCACGGGTTGCGGGAAGACGGAATTCGTTCTCGATCTGCTGGAAGACGAATACAGAGACGTCTTCGATCACATCGTCATCCTGTGCCCTTCCATCGACTTCAACCGAGCGTACAAATCGAGAAAATGGATAGGAGAAGACGTCAAACACCCCAAAGACAAACGCGTCGTCATCGTCAATCCCGTCTCCAAGACCGGCGAAGAATTGCTGCAAGACACGTTGAGACACTTTTACGACCTGTACAAGGGCACGCCCACGCTGTACGTCATCGACGACTGCTCGGGCCACGAAACAGATCAAGAAGAAAGCCGATGCCCTGTCCATGCTGGCGTTTTCGGGACGACACGCCGATCAATCCGTCTGGATCCTGTCGCAACGCTACAACAGCGCATCCAAAGACTTTAGATCCCAGATCAAGTGGGTGGTGCTCTTCTTCACCAAAGACAAATTCAGTTACAACGAATGTCTGGACGAAAACGACGTCGTGCCCGAAGAGGAAAGGAAACGTCTCAAACACGACCTGTCGCAACGCAAACACTCCAAACTGATCTTACGGACCGAACAACCGACCGACTATAAGTTCGTCGAGTGAAATTAATTTATATGTTGTCATATAAATTATTCAAAGGGGCCCAGCTAATCTGTAGCCTCATGCACTACCTGTATCCAATTCACTTCGGGATCCCAGGGGCGACTATCGTCAAACCATAGCCGATATTCAAGCCACCAACTTCTCTTTTCCCAATCGACGGCGGGATCCCACGGTTCGTTTACTTCCCCGAGTCGGTGCCACTGATTCACACATTCGTACCAGCAATATTTAATTGCCCATGCCACGTCCCGATCCCAATCTTCTCCAGCCTTGAACTGGTCGTTACATCGATCAAAGTAATCTTTATTAAACCAATTCACCGTAGGATCCCAGGGTTTGGGACGGTGAGATTCGTTATAACTTTTCCAATCCTTAACATTTTCTTTATGATAAGAAGGGTCTTTTAACGGATCGATGAGACACGATCTCCGACGCCAATCGACGCGCCGATCCCACCACGTCAGATGATTATTCTCGTCGCCAACGCATAGCTTCTGTAAACTCATGTCCTTTTTTTTTAATAACTTCAGACTTTTCTTAACGCTTTTTCAATATTTACTACACTATACCGTTGGAGCACCTACCAGGACACACTCGTACGGTTAGTTTTACCTGGCGAGCACGGGAGCGTATCGTCTATAGGCACAGATAAAATTGAAAAAACGCGTACAAACAAACACACACACAGTATTTATATATATCCACGTATATAAATAACAAACGGGGTCACAAATGGGGACACGTGACAAACGGAATTCCGGGAAATCGACACGTACAGGTAGTTCTTGGAAAAAGGAGAGCTGAAGTGTAGTACATATACTACTTGCTGTGATGAAATTATTTTATTTGTGGATACACGACTTAAATTTGATGTATTCAAATGTAAATAAACACATTTTCTTATATTCCCGTGATAAAGAATCCAAACGTAATTTTTCAATTTATCCTATGTTTAGTTGCTGTGGTTTATTTTCTGCCTGAAGCTTGTAAATACAAAGAAAAATAAACAGATTAATGTCATATGAAATCGCCAAAGCTGTAAACACTTCCAAATATTATGTAAATTTGACTTTGAATGTTCTATTCAGTTCTGAAGGTGGATATATTTATCATATTTGATAGACGTTGTAAATTTAATGTTGTATATTTTCAGTATTTGAAAGAGATCGGTATAAAATTAATGTAGCGTATCAAATACATGTATTGAGGGTGAGTGTAGGAATACTTAATATGCATTAACTTATCTCCTGCAGTAACATTTTAAACTCACCCAGTTCAAGGAAGTGTATGGCCTACTGTCATAAATCAGGAGTGAACAAGTTCATATTACATGTAAAATTATTATAAAATTTTGATTCTAAATCATACACCCCTGAATTCTGACAGTACACTGAACCATTCCTTGAAATGGGCATGGTTCAAATGTGTCTTCAGGGGTTGGTGAGTTAATAATACATAAATTAATATGCCTTGGGTCTAGAGAAATACTAATGTATGCATGCAGAAAACATGTGATTTTATCCAGTTAAGGCCAAAACAGTTATTGTAGTTAAAAGTAAATTTGAACAGCTCATGTAACAAAATCGCAGTTGTTGTAGTATTGTGAAAGGGGAGATAACTCGTATATCAGAAAATTTTGAAAAAAGTGATATTTGCCAGCGAATTTCATATTTTAACTGCAATCTGTAGATGACAAGATGAATATTAAAGACATTTCTACTACTATTATAGGTTTACCAAGATAGTGACACATCTGGGGTCTCTCAGAAATCAAAGATACTATCTATTTTCCAAAAAAAGGGTGCACAGCTAAACTTTTCTTTACCTTACTCTCTTTTCATGCATTCCTTCAGTTTGTATCGAAAACTATCGCCCCTGCTTTGATTCAACCACAAGTTTTTAATTCCTACAGAACACAATATACCAATCTGAAGAATATAAAAGAGAAAACCATCTCAAAACGTAAGGGTTAATTGACACTCGCTGCGTTTGTAAATATGTATCGATTTGACCCTGGTATAGCGGGATGGAGTCTTGTGAACCTTTTCTTGACCTGGATGAATTTAATTTTAGGTAATAGATTATAATATTAAAATTTCATTGACTAGAGTAATCGTTCCTACATGTCACCATACATAAAATAGAGAGCATCCAGTGAAGAATAAAACGTTTTTCCTATGCAGCTTGTCATAACCGAAAAGTAAGTAGAGTCATACGTATGATGATTAAAAGGTTACTCTGCCCCGCCATCTTATGTGGACCAGATAATAGAACCATATATATGACAACAACAACTGTGGAAGATGATTTTAATTCTAAATTACTAATAGTCCGTTTTGACACTTATTTTATCAAAGAATGTAATTCTTTTAGGAACGATTTTGTTATAGAATATTGTTTTGACAAAATGTTTGCAAGTTTATTCTTCCAGCAATCTCTTAGTTTAACATCTTAATGTGGTAACGTTTAATTTTTAATTAGACTTCGTTAATTATGGTGTGTTGTATATAATTATGATTTAAAACATAAGTAACTGTCATACTTTTTGAGTATGCCGTAGAATGATATTGTAGTTCATTTGCATTCATAAGCAATTTACTAATTTATTGTATCATGGACAGCTATTTTTTCCACTAAAAGTGGTACCCGAAAATTTAAATACATAGTCATTGTTTATCATGATACTTATTTCGTCGAGCACTACTTTATTCAACAAATAATCGTACTGGTTATAGAATATGTTTCTAATATTTGGAGACCAGGTCTTTTAACATACTGTCGGCATTCCCATAGTAACCAATTGTATCCCACTTCTGGATTTCAAGAACCCCGTGTTTGTCCGATATTTGTCTGATTTGTATATTATTTTCTAACCATCCAGAAAATCAATACATTGGTATCTATGAGAGAGAGAGAGAGAGAGAGAGAGAGAGAGAGAGAGAGAGAGAGAAAGAGAGAGAGAGAGAGAGAGAGAGAGAGAGAGAGAGAGAGAGAGAGAGAGAGAGAGAGAGAGAGAGGAGAGAGAGAGAGAGAGAGTAGAAAATCAATACATTGGTATCTCACCATATATAAGTATAGGATCACCTACTTAATTCGCACATATATATTCAAATGAAGATTCGAGCTCTCACCCTAAAACACTCGGTCATCTACACATCCGCAAACATGAATGTCTACTTCAATTACGTTTCTGAATAGTATTGATATACTGTATTGGTGTACTTCTGGAGGGTCGTTGGTACTATTCGTTTCATTCCTATGTAGTCCGTTTGAGCATAACGTTAACGTTAACTTATACCTATTTCTTTGTATGGTACCTATTACTGTAAAAATTACTTTACGAAGGGAACCTGTACGCAAACTCAAATATACAGTGAATATTGTTTAATAGGCTGTGTTGATGAACCTTTGACTACATAGTCAAGCCCAGATGTATTGAAATCAAAGGGGAATGCATTTTCTTTCAAATAAAGAGGGTTTTCAAAGTAACAGGGTTATAATGGTAATAAAGATATTTTGCCAGGGGATCAAAATCATTTCAAATTAAGCAGGATTTCGCTGTAACAGGGTTCAATATAAATGGGAACCACTGTATACAACAATACTGTATGGTTTTCAAAGTTTTTCTACAAATATGCTAGACATGTACAGCACAGAAAATAGCACTCTATCCTGAACATCATGAAGATTTATACTTTGGTATCTGAGATTTTATATCTTAACTCGTTCACCCCTGTGATCACATTTAGACTCATCCAAATCAATAAACAGTATGGTCTACTATCATAATTCAGTAGTGAATTCAGTAGTGATCATTATAACATATATACAGTAAAACCTGCTATAGCGGACACCTCAATGTAAGGAATACCTGTTTATAAAGGCCAGTTTTTTTAAGTCCCTTGACTGAATACTTCAACAAAATTGAACCTGTGTATAAGGGTCACCTGTACAGAAAGGTCAATATTTTCTGGTCCCTTGGGTGGCCCTTATATACAGGTTTCACTGTATTCTAAATTACACATCTCTGAATTCTGACAGTCATTAAAATGGACAGGTCCAAATGTGACCTTAGGGGTTGATGAGTTGATTGGAAGAGTTTTCTTTCTCAATACAGCTAAAATTTATACCTTTTTATGAAAATCATGTAGTGATAACGAAGAGATGTATGCCTCCTTTCATCTACATGTGCTATATGATCAACTAGAAATCGCGAATGCAAAGACTTTTGTAGCTTTCATATCGCCAATTCATGTATTCAAGAATATGGCTGAAAAGGTGAGTGCGCAAAATAAAATTGTCGCGAAATGTATTTTCATCCATATTATAATGTTTTGTGTTTCATTTACAGCTATTGGTGTATCCACACATCCATGCGTTTGTATGATAATTTAGTTCAATGCTGGGATATGAAATGTGATTACTTTATTTAAAGGAAATGTTGGAATGTATCTGTGTCTCTGATGACAATTTAAGAATTGTAAGAATATCGCCGAAGATAATCAAAACAGAATACGGATACCTCATCAGGTGACTAGAAAATAAGACACAGTTGTAGATTAAATCACCTGACGGTTGCGATGGATACTGCATTGTCAGCAATTTTACTTATTTTACCCGTTCTCATTTTTTATTTTTACAATAACAAAAAGAAGAAAAAGTCAAATTTGCCTGGGCCGAATGGATATCCAGTGCCGGGAAATACACTAGAGGCTGATTTCAAAAATCTTTAATTGAAATTGTTCGAAAGGGGCAAAACTTCAGGGAAATTTTTCAAATTATCCTTTTCGGTAATACTTTCGTAATCATAAATTCTTCCAAAGTTCCTGGCGAGTTATTTTCGAAGGAACCAAATGAACAATGACGTCAGCACGATCTGATACTTTTGCTAGAAAGTATCTGCTGACTGTTGCTGACGTAGTATTTACCTCGCTGGACAGAAAATAGATGCAGCGACGGAAACTGACGCACAAACTTCTGCATGCCAATGGCTATGACTATGATATATTGAAGAAGAACTCGCCAATAAACTGGCAGGAATCCGATGAGAGCTCCTGGAATCGAATCAACAAAGGAACTGGTAGAGGACTTTGTTCAGAGTGTTTGGGAGATACTGGTATGTATGATAAAGTATGCACTATTTACTTTTAATGAAATGCGGTCATGGTTAAATCCATAATATCTCTTATATCTATTCAGTGCGGATTGAGTCTAGCTGGAACCTAATCTAAATGGAACCATCATTGACATCCATCGAGACCTTGCAGTTTATTTGGCGAATCTTTCAGCACAGGAAGTAAGAATATTTGGTCTTTCGGATGATGCGTAAAACATATATTCTATAGGAAATGTGACATGTTATTAAGCTTTACTACAAAAGTTCATGTCACTGATCAACATTTGCGGCAATTTCATTATAATTAATAGGTCAACATATACAGACGAATCCCGTATAAACTCTATCTTGCATACAAGATCCAAAGCTTTCGAAAATGTCATGATAAATATTAAATACGCCAAGATCGTCAATTAAGATACCGTTTAGCTAATCGGCCACTTTGAGTCGGTCAGTTAGGTGGTATTTTTGGATTTCACCAGTTTTAGATTCAATTGTATATGTAATTATTTTGTAGGAAGTAAATCAATAAATATAAAACCTAACAACTACGATACCACTTACCCTTTAGAAAATCTATTTAAAATTGGAGCTAAATACATTAAAAGTCTCAGATACCAAGGTATAAATCATTAGGATGTTATAGGTACAAATCTAGAAAAAAGGACAAAGACGGACCTCTTGAAATCAAGAGGTGGGATCAGGTGCCATGGAGAAGTAAGCTTCCCCTGTCGACCGGTCATACCCGGCGTGAGTCCACAGTCAAATTAAAACGAAATACGCGAGAAACGAACTGATGAAGTTTACTTGACAGACACGATCGTCATTACCATTATAACTTTGGTATTATGTTTATAATATTACACTGGGTTTTTAATATTATACTATGTAACAAAATACATAGAAAAAGTAACACTGCCTCAAGATCCTACATCATGGTGGTTTATAGATACTTATGTAAGGAAAATAATTACGTGGTCTCCTCCAAGAGTTGGTTTTAAGCAAAGTGCCATTATACATATTAACGATACATTCCTGGACTAAAATTTCGTTTTTTTACTGTTATGACTATGATAAATATGGCACCAAAGTTTTAGTTTTGTCAAAATGCAAAACGCTCAAGACGATCGTTTCTGTCAATAAGATTTCATCAGTTGAGCTCGAATTAAAATTAAAGTACCGAAAGTACTCATACTCATGTGCTTATAAGCATCGTTTCATCGATGTTAAATTTCTATGCGACAGGGCAGTATTATACCCTTACGCTGCATTTCCCATCAGTAGTTTTAAATCTCTAGGTCAGTAGTGTGCATGTAAAACATGTTCCCAACTTCAAAGACTGTCGCGAGTTTCTCATCAGTTAAGATCACGTGACTGAGGAATGACGCAACTCCAACTTTACAGTCAGATCGTGCCAATTCAAAGTAAGGGAAACGTGACCAAAACTCATTTACATATTAATCGTGCGCAAGAATTGTAGACAGTCCAGTCAATCTCTTTTAATGTCTGTCATAAGAGTATAATTATAAAAATAATTGAAAGGAACATTCTAAAGCAAATTTATAATATCTTAAAACTCATAAAAGACGCCGCCGAACTGACTTTTAATAGCATATATTTCAACAAGTCTTGTAGACCTATATTTTTCAGCGAATTGTTACTTTATTTTTCGTCAATTTAAAAAGCAAAAATATACGAATAAAAGTGTGATTTGGAAATTACAATCTTAAACTTGAGTTAATGTTGCTGAAATGCACATACATGTGTAATTTTCCGTCAATATAATGTGTTATTAACCCCATACTACAAAATGTGCTTTGACTTGTTCCCAATAAACAACTTACCATAACATTACTCAGTTGACGTTCCATCAACACGTAAAAATGTAGCAGAAACAGAAAGTGGTATCATGTAAGTGAAAAAAAAAACTAAATGTACTTCCAAAACCGTTTTAGAGCTCATACAGATGCATTCCGAAGGGACGACAATTTTTCGATTATCTTTAACTGAATAATGTAAATGTTCTTAAAATGGTTGGCACATGTATTTATTTATGGAAAATTACGTATACTTTGATATTGTGATGTTGTTATTAACATAATATTGGCCAAAATGTTGTATATGTTGTGTCTGCACTTTATATACATGTATACTTTGCAGCTCGTTGGCATAACTTATGAACCAGGAAGTGAATTCAATAAATATACAATTGACCTGTATGGGACAGGAAACGCTCTTGGAAATCCAGGAGTTGATACGGTGTATAATAATCTCTGCGGTTTTTGCCCTTGCTACCAACAAAGATTCACCTACAATAGGGAAACTATCGAGTTAGCCCAGATTACCGTAATGATCCTGCATTTATTCGCTCTTTTTAGAATTTGTTCCTCATATTTTCTTCCCGTTTTCATATTTACCTTCGCAACATATGTAAAGTAAATGGAAATGGAAATATTCTACTTTTTAAGCGCATTAACTTTATTTTGTATAAAGAAATCCAAGAGACCCTTAAAACATACCACAGTGGGTTATTTAGTTGAACACCAAATTACTGAAATGTAGCAAGTGACGAAAAATGTGTGGACAGACCGCGAATCGAACCAAGGACCTTCCGAACACTAGCAAGGCGCTTTTACCAACTGCGCTATCAATATATTTGCGAAACCGGAAGTAACATTGAAGAACATTTTTCTAGAATTAGTTGCTAGTAACTGGCGGTAATAAAAGTAGGATTATAACGGTAATCCGGGCTAACTCGAAAGTCCCATATTTCTTACAGTGCGTGATAGATTTCTAGGATTTCTGAAAAAGAAATCAGTAAGAAGGACAATTTCATAAATTTATTATAATTGGCAATGAGACATATGTATGTTTAAATATATATATATATATATATATATATATATATATATATATATATGTATATATATATATATATATATATATATATATATATATATATATAAATATTCAGATCATTGTGTTTAGATCTTAGTCGTCAGTGTTGTTCGTTGTCTGTATTATTCCAGCGTTTGTCAAGGAACATGCAGATACACGATATCTCAAATATTGTTCAAAATTAGAAAATGTTTAAGAACATTTGTGATTTGATAAATATTTAGGCTTGAATTATGTCGAAAATTCATCAGCTGAGTTTTCTTGTTTTATTCCTCCGTATATATATATATATATATATATATATATATATATATATATATATATATATATATATATATATATATATATATATATATATATATATATATATATATATATAATAATATATATATATATATATATATATATATATCACAAAACAAAAACAACAACAAGAAGAAAAAACAATATAAAAAACAACCAAATACACAACAACATAACAAGACAATGTTGATTAAACTATTGCATTAAACAAATACACAACGTTGGGTAATTCATACCAACAACTGAATCCCAAATACTTCTTTTTGCGATGTACAAATGAAGTACAATGATATATTTCGTGGCCATGAGATATATACAAGCGTCAGGTAATCTTTAATTGGAAATGTATTCTTGCTCACATCCTCAACTACTTTGACTCTAGTTAAAATCGCCCTTTAGCCACATTGCACAATGTCGCATTTAAAATAAAACTATTTTCTTATAGTATGCGTTCATTAAAACAATTAAACTGTAATTCGGAATAGCAAGTTCCTATCATAGAATACACTTCAATGGATATAAAACAATGCAGGGTTATATGGTGTCCGTCATATCTGTTTTCTTGCTGTCCGCTTTTTATAAATATATTAAAATGACGAAATACATGTATATATTAATATGAATGAATTATGATTATATTTAAGATATAATGTTGACATTTTCATTCTGCGGGAGAATAGTGGTGTTGGAATGTATCCCTCTATGAAAAAAATGTTATCCGAAAATGGCAACATAAAAATGGAACTTGGTTTACAGAAAACATTATGCAGTCGAAGCTTGTTGAAATAATTGGTGCAGATATGTCTATTATGCGCTGAAATATTTGACTTCAAATTTGAACATCACCCATACAAGATGATACCCACAGGCTTCATATTTAGACATTTTACTTACTATAGAGACAGACATAAAATTAACAACCGGGCTATGCGACAAACGCGACGATAGCTTTCCAATCGTAAATTTCACATTTGAGTAGTTATATCCCGCAATCACCTGTATATGGTGTTCATATCTCACAAATGATTCGATATGCCAGGACTTGTTCAACATATGAACGTTCACATAGAGAGTTAAACTACTCACTAAGAAATTATTGACACAGGAATATCGAAAATCGCGTTTGATGTCAACGTTCCGCAAATTTTACGGTCGGTGTAATAGCCATGTTTGCGACTACTCTGTTTCACTAGGTGAAATGTTGAGTTACCTGCTCGACAGCGGTTGTTGAGTGGTCTGTACCTATTTTGACGAGGATTCGTTCAACACTTATTTCATTTGGATTTGGCCTTGGAGTCACGTCGGGTGTGACCGGTCAACAGGAGGTGCTTACTCTTCCATGGTACCTGATCCCACCTCTGTATTTTCCGATATTCACCATATTTTTTGTATTCTGGACATCCTGAAGATTTATGCTTTTGAATCTGATATTATAACAGAAATACACCCTCCTGTGAAAACATCAAGTCAAAACTCCCATAGTTTTCGAGAAACTTAGGAAAAAGTGACTTATGAAAGGTCGTGACAGATACGACCTAAAATAACCAAATAAAGTCAGTCACAAAAGGTCGTAAGTGGCAGATACAACTCAAATTATTGTACAACTAATCTGGGTATCATGGATGGAAAGGTTGTATCAACATCTAATTAAGCATTTACACGAAATATTTTGAATCTATCATAGCTATTTATTATCCATTTGGACTCAGGCATTGAATACGAATATATGAACAAGTTACTGTTACAATATCTCTGTTAGTCTATTTGAAAATTATTTTTTTTCCTTCTAATGAAAAGTTTAAAAATTGCAATTACGACCCATTAATTCCACAGCGTCAATATATTTGTTTCCTTTTGGAAGATAGTTGCTCTAGCTAATATGTTTATCCAAACCGTTGGTATAATGTATTGATTTACTTCAGGGATGCCGTTGGTCCTATCCATTTTGTCCATAGTAAAATGTTTAAATGCGGAATATTATTGTATAGACTTACTTAAAATAACTGTTGCGGAGTGACTACGTATATAAGAACACTGAAGCTGTGAAAGCGAATTTATAAAATATCCAGTATGTCAAGCAATGCAACTGAATTGAAAGACGTTACTTTCTGAAAGAGCAATCAATAAATGCGCTTAAAATGAAAATCAGGTAGTTATACTAGGGATATATCAATGGCTCTTTGTGTAAAATGTTCTATATCATGAACTAAAACTCGCAAAGCTTTCAATCCGCCAATTTATGTTTTAAAACCGCCAATTTATGTATTCGCGAATGTGACCGAAGCTAAATAACGCTATCGGGATTTTTTTTAAATGTCGGAATTGATTAATGTCTCTGACCCCAATTTAAGAATTTTTAGAGTAACCCTGTAGACAGACAATAGACCAGAATGTTGTATTATCTGTGATTTTACTTGTTTTATCCGTTCTCATTTCTTACTTTTACAATTAAAAAGGAAAGAAAATATCAAATTTGCCTTTTCTTAGTTTGTATTCGTTATCCTGGTAATTTATCGTTATCATGAAATTTTTACACTTTACACTTGTGTGGATTAAAATATACCTCCGTGCAGTAAGTAATTGTTTATTTGATGATCGATACATGATCTGAATTGTAGAAAACTGCGTTGTTCCAGACGTCTCGTATGAAGGAATGAACTGCAACAAAAAAGGGGAATGAATTTAAAAATCAAAATATTTCTGTAGAGTCAGATAATTTCGTGGGTTAAAATTTCGTTGTTTGAAAAATAAAAAACCAAAAAAAGTCGTCGACATTGAACTCCGTTGAAATACAAACCTGTTGTAAAGGAACCTATAACTATTGCTAGGTGCAATATAATAATGAAAAATTCGTCATGATTTAAATTTCGTTGACAAATGAAGACAACGAAATAAACGAAATTAAAACCACATAGATTTTTGTCTGATTCTACAGTATATTCACTATGCTTTATTGTCGTTGTAAGTATTATAACTGTAACCAGTGCAACATGATGTGGTTGCATGCTTTAGATATGTTTTAGATGTGTATAATATTACTTCAATAAATCATGGCATCTATTCCTGAACCTAATATGATGACGATTTCTTTCATTTATGATTTAACCCGTGTTTTGTTTTATTTTAATTCGTGGACTTTCAATCCACAACCTAAAATTAGCCTGTGGCAGAATATCACATTTAATCCCTGTGCTGTATGTGGTGTTATTTTTGCAGGACCCAAATGCAACACTGAAGTCAGCACGACCTGATACAGTTACCAAAAAATGTATGTTGTCCGATGTTGGCGAAAGGTTTATTTCGTTGGACAAAAATTGAGCCAACGACGGAAACTGATGCATAAACTTTTCGATGCCTATGGAGAGAGATTGCAATATACTGGAGCAGAAATCACTAATTCACTGGTGGGAATCCAGCGAGAACTCCTGTAATCGAATCAACGGATATGTAACCCTAGGTATTTGGTAGATGACTTTGTCCTGAGTGTTCTTGGGATATTGGTGTGTATGTCTAAGTATTTACTATTTACTTTAACTTCTGAACGATGGGCTTTCAAGTGTTAGAGCATCGCAACTAAAACAATGATGTCTCTCGAATTGGAATATTGTTATCTCAAAATTCCCGGGTCCGCCCAATTTACTTCGAGATATCCGAAATTCGAGATAACCAACATTTTCAATTCATATATTTTCTACTTTTACTGGGCAAGAAAAAAAACCTACTCAGAATACTTCTTAATTCAAATTGGTTTTAAGCAATTATTATTTACACTTTTACCATCACTCGTTAACGGGAGTTGATTCCGACGTGTTTTGCAGGTAAGCAAGTATTTCTTTACGATAATGTTTGTGTACAAAATGTAGACCTTCAGTCGCAGAGGGTAATTTCTAGATAACAAGCTGGAATTCTATAATATTTAGACACTTTGGACCCGAAATTACTTAAGCAAAATTTATAGATAAAAGTAGTATAAATATATAATAAAATAATCGGGAACGGCCATTCGACTTTTGACATAACAGGATTTTTGACTCATCTGATTGTAACGTAAGGAAAAGTAACACATTCTGTTGCCATGGTCTGGTCTGCGAATAACATTTTATAGTTTGTGTTTCAGTGTAATATAGCATTATCTGGTTCAAAGCTAGATAAGTTCATGTACTCAATGTTTACATACTGTTTGAGTGTAACAATGTATAAAGTTTCGAAATTCTATCAAATTCATTTGTTCGGTATCATATACCGCATCATTTTATGTCCATCTGCTGTTACATAGCGAATGCTGTTTCAAGTTTTCAATCGTACGTTATGTGGTCGATCAGAAATTAATAATACTAAAAATGTTTCTATTGAAGTAATAAAGGCAGAAATCTACGAAAGATTCAAAACTATAATAAATATAAATACATTACATACATGCAAAGTTCGATTTATTAACAAATTTTAAGTTTAATAAGTTATCATATGATAAGTATGATCATATGATTCAGTGTTACATTTATAGAAATATATGTACGATACAAAACAGTATTTGAGATAAACTCACTGAGCAATAAAAGTGTGACCCTTCAATGCAAAAATACAATACAGTATAAACTTTACAATGAAAATATTCACAAAATTAATTACAGTAATTGGTAAAGTAAAACATAAATACATCGACTGTACATCAATTACAGACAAAAAGTCTGAGGAATAACCACTAGGCATACCTAATACACAATTTAACATTATGCATACTCATGACTTAAACACTGTTGATATTTTCACGATATACAAGTCCTTGACCTGCATTTGGTTGTAGTGTGACAACTATTCACCATCACAGCTTCAGCGGCTTTCCTTTGATTCAAATTTGCATAGCGCTTATTTCATCTTACCATTTCGTAAGCAAAATGGAACCAATGAATCAAGCGCACATTCTTCATACTTACACATTTTACTTACTATAGGCACAGACAGAAAATTGGGAACTAAGCTATACGACAAACGCGACGATTTAGGCTTTTCCATCGTAAACTTCCACATTTAAGTAGTAATGTCACACAGTCACCCGCATATGGAGTTTATATTTCACAAATGATCCGATAGGTCAGGGCATGTTCAACACATGAACATTTCAAATACAGATGTCAACTTCTCACTGAAAAATTGTTGACACAGGGATATCGAAAACTGCGATTGATGTCAACGTTCCGCAAATATTACGGTCGGTATAATGGGCTTGTTTGCGATTACTCTGTTGAGTTGCCTTTTCGTTGGCGGTTGTTGAGACGTATGTACCAATTGTGACGAGGATTCGTTCCTCACGTATTTCATTTGGACTTGACTGTGGTGTCACGGCGGGTGTGACCGGTCGACAGGGGATGCTTACTCCTCCATGGCACCTGTTTCCAGCTCTTGATTTCCAGAGGTCCGTGTTTGCCCATTTCTACCAGATTTGTATCTATATCCTGGACAGTTTAAAGATTTATACTTTCGTATCTGATATGCTTTAAATATTACAACGAATATAATTAATTCCCTTTGCAAATGTTATCAATTTTCACATAAACTTTTTATCCGGTTACTACGTATATGTTACTATGGAAACTCGGATAATATACAAAAATTATAGTGTCCACTGTGCAGTGCACTATTTGTGTAGTCTTGAAACCCGTATAATTAGACGTTTACATTCTGACATTCAAAACAATACAAAAACAACAACTATAACAACAACAACAACAACAACAACAACAACAACAAATCATAATGTATTTTTGATAAATTATTTAGTTGAATATTGATGTTGAGTTGAATAATCATAGATGAAAACTGATATTTGTGTACACGTAAAAGTAAAGACATGTACATATGTGTATAGTATACTAAGATGAAGTACGTTCTGTACACTATGTGTACATGACCATTCACAGAAACATAAACGCGCATAGTAAGAAACCAGCTTTGAATGAAATTATTCTATCGGTCCCATGGAATTCGTAATATTCGGTTTGAACTGTATACTGTTAACATGGCACTAAAACCACAATATAAAAACCTCAGATACCAAAGCATAAATCAATAGAATGTCCAGGACATAGATACAAATCCGGTAAAAATGGACAAACACGGACCTCTGGAAACCAAGAGGTGGGATCAGGTGCCATGGAGGAGTAAGCATCCCCTGTCGACCGGTCACACCCGCCGTGAGTCCACAGTCAAGTCCAATGAAACACGTGAGGAGTGTATCCTCGTCTCAATTGGTACAGACGTCTCAACAACCGCCAACGAAAAGGCAACTCAACATTTCACTTAGTGAAACAGAGTAGTCGCAAACAAGACAATTATACCGACCGTAATATAATGGAATAATCATGTTTCTAATCTTATTTCCATTAAATATATAGGAATATGATATTTTTATGCCTGTCTATAGCTCTTATTTGTTACTGAACATCAAAATAAATCAAAATAGCACAGCTAATGGCGTTTAAAATATAATTTGTAATTTGTATTTGCACCCAAAGCATCGGTATAATGTCTCTATGTTGCATCTATAACCGTTAGTTTGTCTTTTGATATATATATATATGTATATGACAAGATTGGTTTGAACCTAAAATATGACAGGTACACGATAATGTTTTCCATCTGATAAGACTGTTCGCTGCAATGGTTGATCAAATTGAGAAAACGTTGGAATGTATTATTATCTCTGACAACAGTTTATGAATTTTGAGAAAATCCCTGAAGAAATTTAATAAAAACAGATCACATTTACCTCACGTAACTAAAAGTTAAGACATCATCACAGATTAAATTATCTTACGGCTTTGATGGATACTGTATTGTCCGCCATTTTAAGGTAAAACATCATCAGATATTAAATCATCGGACGGTTTAGATGGATACTGTACAAACGGCGATTTTCCTTGTTTTATCCGTTCTCATTATTTACTTTTACAATGAGAAAAGAAAGAAGAGGTCAAATTTACCTGGACCGAATGGGTATCCAGTTCTGGGAAATATATTAGATGTTGATTTCAAAAATCTTCATTTAAAATTATTTGAATGGGGCAAAAGGTTCGGAGACATTTTTCAAATTAATCTTTTCGGTAAGACTTTCGTAGTTGTAAATTCTTCTAAAGTTCTTCGCGAGTTATTTTTGAAGGAGCCGAATGCAACACTGACTTCATCGCGACCTGATACGTTTACCAGAAATCATCTTTTGTCTGATGTTGACGTAATATTTACGTCGCTGGACAATAAATGGAACCAGCGACGGAAACTGATGCACAAACTTCTCCATGCCTATGGAGAGGGACTACAGTATATAGAAGCAGAAATCACCAATAAACTGACAGGAATCCTGAGAGAGCTCTTAGAAAAGAATCAACAGTCATCTAATCCAAAGGATTTGGTAGATGACTTTGTCCTGAGTGTTCTGGAGATATTGGTAAGTATGTCAATGTATTTACTATTTACTTTTAAATGAGGGGCGGTCCGTGGTCTTACATCTAGGTAATGTGGGATCGAGTCCAGCTTGTACCTAAGCTGGTGTTGTGGAAAATTTTGCTTTTAAATGGAAAACCCATTCCATATGTATCTTATCTTGTAAGCCATTATTGATTACCTAATTGCCATCGTGAAATAACCGGTACCGAAAATATAACATATCCATGTATAATTCCTATGCTGAAATTTCGTCAAATTTTTAGCTGGTATAAAACGCAAAATTCGAACAGATAAAATCTGAAGCAACACAATTTTCCGGAGGGTTCTAAGCAAGTACTGACTAGATGGAAGACATATACTATAGGTATGTATTGTATACTTACATATCATTCGATATCGCTGGGTTAGCATCGAAGTAATATCAGTCAAACAAGGAAAAAATGGTGTTTTGTTATTTTTTTCACGTTATATATCAATATTGATTTTTTATACTATTTACATTGCAGCTGGTTGGTAAAAATCATGAACCTGGCAGTGATTTCCATAAATACATCATTGACCTGGATGAGACAGGAAACGCTGTTGCAAATCCTGGTGTGGATACACTGTATTATAACCTTCCATTTCTCCGGTTCCTGCCCTTGCCACCAACAAAGTTGTACAGACAATATATCACATTGCGTGATGGACTCCTTGAATTTCTGAAAAAGAAATCGGTACGAAAGACTATCGTATCAATTTATTATGATCTTCTAATGACATTTAACATTTTGTGTTAAAAGTGTATTTTTGGTTCAACGTTAGATAAGTCGGAGTAAACTTATGTAGCTGACATGATATGCGAAGCATATTTCTTTTTGATTACCTTCATTTGTCCCCCGATTTTGTAATTGTAAGTCGTTTGTCTAATTTCAGCATTTGTCAAAGAACAGCCACTACGTATTTTAAGACTTACGTCTATTGTCACATCCATCGAAACACATGTCTTATTTATTGTTCAAAGTTAGATACTGACCTATTTAGTTTCAAAAAACTATCCTCGCTTGTATAATTTATTTTCAGATTTGGGATTGATATTTTACATGTTCACATTATATCTAAAGAATAAAAGCAGTGAAATCCTGTCAAATATATGTTTTAGGCGTCACTTCCGAGCGAACTTATGTCTATCTCTTCTTATCCAGCGAATATTGTTGTATGTTTACAAATTATTAAAGCGGGTGCGCGCTAACTCACTAACACATACCACAGCCCCCTCTCTCTCTTTCTCTCTGTCTGTCTCTCTCTCTGTCTCTCCCTCATATGAAGCATCACATTTTAGATGTGTGTTACTTTGCATTTAAACATTAAATTTACTAAAATATGAGATGACTATTGACTAAAATCTAATCTCTTGTCTTCGCTCTTTCAGCATAAAAAATTCCCAAACACTCCCACCACCAACAACTCACAACAACAACCTAATGGTGATTAAAACATTTGCGCTCACGAAATATCACAAAACATAGTCTACACTCAATCTAATTTTAAGTATAACCACGATTGAAGCACAAACATCATGTGCATTACGTAATCTTTAATTAGAAACGTATTCATCCACATAGCTTCAACTAGGGTCATTTTAATTTCCTTAAAGTCTTCCTTGTTCCATGCTGTTAGTCGATAATCACAATTTTCAAATGGAAAATAAAACAAATGAAACAAAAATATTGTAATGAGAAAGATCTAGTTTCCAACATTCTGTCACTATTTGTGGAGTGTTCTGGAATATCAAATTCATATTATATAATCCTTTTCAGTCGGGAGTAAAATCAACAAGGACAATAAAGGTTTATTTTCACACTCTCCCTTGTTTATATCTATTTTAATTAAATGGTGAAATATCAATAATTAATATTCCAATTATAATAATATTCAATTAATAATGTTGACCTATTTATTCTGCAGGGTGATAGTGATGTAGGTATATTTCCTACTATGAAAAATTTACTTTCCGAAAAAGTCGAAAGTGGACAATGGTTTACCGAAACAATTATGCAGTCGATGCTTCTCAATATTATTGGGGCATGTATGTCTTATAATTAATACCGTATAAATGGATTTTTAAAAATATTTCTCTCCATTTTTGTATTCCTTTTGAGTGAGAAATATTTCTATTTCTATTAATAGTTGTATAAAATATTTTTTTTACATTTTTTACTTTTAATAAGATATAGGATTTTATTTCAAACAAAAGGTGATGGGGGAATTTTTTCAACATATTCTGCATGATATTTGTTCGTAACCAAGACTTGATGGCTGAGACAATACCACTATAACAAATAAAATTAACATGTAAATCAAAGATTCTATGAAAATCTTCAAAATTACGGAAATTGCCATTGTCATCAAGCAAATCATTAATAAATTTAATATTTTTATCAAACCATGCTTGATAAATAACAGAAGAATTTCCAATTACTATATTTTTGTTAAGAAATAGTGCTGTTTTTGCTGGTTCTTCATCATCAACTTTCTCAAAAAATTGACAAAATTCTATCCAACTTTTAAAGACAGCAATCCAAAATAAATTTTTCAAGGTACGTACAATTTTACATACATATTCTAATCCAACAGATGTTAATTTATCCAAATTTATTTTTCATTTAATTATGTTACTCCATGACTTTTCTTCGAACAAGAGTCTTCTTATCCACGAACTTTTAATTTTAATCTGATATTAGTCATTTTTCATTCCCAATACTCATAATTCATAGTAATAACATCTCTTTTAATTCTGGTTTAAATCTGGTTTATTATCCCCAATAAATGAGAAAATATTTTTCCAGTTCCTTTAGAAAATTTTCATTAGGGTTTGGTAATTAAATGAAAAGATGATTGAGGACTGGCAGTGCAAGAGATTTTAAAAACTTCTGTTTTCCCTATTGGTGTCAAATTTCTTTCCCCCCCATGTTTTAATACAGTTTTCATAAAAATAACTTTTGAGATAAAATTATACTTGTTAATATTTCATGGAATAAAAACCTTAGAATTTTAAATGTACTTTTTCCCCATTCCAAACGATAATTAGTGCATAATTTATCTATAATATACTTTTTAGAACCTATGAATATGACTTTTGTTTTTGAAATGCAAATTTAGCGTTTTGACCTAACATTATGGTATATAATTTTAGCCAGAAGTAATTCTAACGATTTTATGATTAAACATATATATATATATATATATATATATATATATATATATATATATATATATATATATATATATATATATATATATATATATATATATATATATATATATATATATCTTACCTACGATGATGATTGACCGGTCAACAAAGGATGCTTAATCCTCCATGACACCTGTCCATACCTCTTGATTTCCAGAGGTCCGTGTTTGTCAGATTTTACCATATTCGTATCAATATCCTGGACATCTGAAAGATTTATACTTTGGTAACTGAGATTTTTTTAATATTGTTTGCGACATTAAATTTGAGCGATCTCAACAACCTCGCTAATGATGCCAAAGTTGAATTCTGGCTAAAAAATATGCTTAATATACGGAAAAATATACAATACTAAATAGAAAATTTAGTTATGAAAACTGGAACAGTGCAATTTGGAAAGATAAAGATATATTCGTACATTGATTATTTTAATCCGATACTTAAAAATAAGGAAACCCTTCTTATTCTAAGCTGATTTTGTGAGAATGTTTGCCAGTTTACTTGTGGAAGGCCAGTGGTCTCTAAGCGGGTAGATTGCAACCGGGTTCTCTTCTCCACCTTTTATTTAGAAAAACTAACCGCCACCATCAACATGAAAAATTAGTGAATGTGGAGTTAAACAAAACAATCAAACAAACAGAAATAAGGAAACATTAAGTTGATTATGATACGACATTTGAATAAAAGCGGTTTCATGGCAGTTGACGCATGACGCATATCAAATATATTGTCAAGTTGTCAGAAGGAAAGGTTAATCATTAATTAGACATATGATATAGAATTTGAAATCAAATTTGAACATCGTCCAATTAGCATAAATAAGATTTTTCAATCTCTATTACAGCATATCTTACAACCAAAGGCATGTTGCTATCGATGATCAGAATTTTGATGACATTACCGGATGTACAGGTGAAGCTTCAACAGGAAGTTGACAGAGTTGTCGGACATAATAGGCAGCCGATTATGAAAGATCGATATGATATGCCGTATCATGAAGCAGTTATTCTAGAGACATTAAGATTTATTTCTCATGTTCCCTCATCTGTACTACATTCTGCGTCCCAAGATATCAGTTATGGAAAGTACAGAATTCCTAAGGATGCATTGGTAAGTAAACACACACACGTTTTGCAAAAAAAGGAAAAACAATTGTTATATTCATGTTCTCCCTCGTTCTGTACCAAAGATGAAAACGTTTTAAATGGTGGGGAGCAATGGGGATGGAAGAGCCAACATTTGCTGTCAGTCAAGAAATAGTTCCCCGTTAAGAAAAATTGTTGAGTTGATATTTGAAGAAACAACTTTGCAAGAACTTTTAACACACACACCGGACTGCTTTAATTATACCAGCTATGTCCACTGTATCATGTGTTTTTATCCAAGGCGGAAGGTTATTCTGTAGAAGGAAAACGGTTGACCTGGCTTCTATCGTATGAAGGCACACGTGTTTTGACGGAAAATATTTTGATAGACCTCCTCGCGTTTATCTTGTGTCAACAGTGAAAGAAAGAAAACTGAAATTTGTACACGTATATGATCGATTTTCTTTATTTTCCATGGAAATACACTCTGATTTACTGCAAGAATAACTGAGGTCTGTGTTACGGGAATAACCCTTGCCCTTCCTTTGGTTGGGGTTCGGGCACTAAACTGACAGTCGTTTTTAGAAACTTCAGTTAGATCATTCACCTCGAAATGAAATTGTACTAGATTCGACTTCCGGTTTTGTCATATCAGACGTTAAAAAGTAATAACATAATCAGTATTAGATATCTGAGGATAGCAACTGACTTTGCTCCAATAATTAGAAAACCAAAGATTTGAAATCTAAGACTAAACGACAGACATTAATGGAAAAGGATTTTAGAAAATCACCACACACAAACACACACACACACAGACACACACAGACACACACACACACACACACAAAGAGAGAGAAATATATATATATATATATATATATATCACTTTTGCTTTGGAAAATATGCACATTATATAAACTGGAGCTCAACTAATGAAGTGTAATTGACAGACACGATCGTCTTGAGCATTATAACTTTGCTATTATCTAATATAATAAAATGAAGTTTAGATGCTTTAAAGATCATTTAACATTTTAAATGATAAAATATAAAAAGATGATGACAACATAATAATCTGATACCATTATAATCAGCAAACTGGATATAGAAATTGACAAATTTATCATAAAATGCATCTGTTGTTTCTGAATATATGTATGACATATATGGTACGCCAACATCACATTAATGAGTTAAACCTATTTTTTCTCAGATAAACTTAGTTTTTCTCCAGTTAAACGTAGTTTTTCTCAGTTAAATCTAGGTTTTTCTCCAGTTAATGTGGGTTACGAGTTAAACCTTATTTTTCTCCAGTTGATCCTAATTTTTCTCGTAACCCAAATTAACTGGATAAAAACTGAGTTTAACTGAGAAAAACTATGTTTAACTGCGCGAAATACTCATCAGTGTTATTGTGGGGCAGTTAAACCTAGTTTTTCTCAGTTAAACCTAGTTTTTCTCCAGTTAATGTGGGTTACTGAGAAAATCTAGGTTTAACTGAGAAAATCTAGGTTTATCTGCGAAAATCTAGGTTTAACTGATGAAGCACGCCGACATTACAACAATGAGTTAATCCTAATTTTTCTCGAGATAAACATCGTTTTTCTCCAGTTAATGTGGGTTACAAGTTCAACCTAATTTTTCTCAAGTTAATCCTACTTTTTCTCGTAACCCACATTAACTGGAGAAAAACTAGATTTAACCGAGAAAAACTATGATTAACTGCGCCAAAATCATATTAATACTCATTAATGTGATTGTGGCGCAGTTAAATATAGTTTTTCTCAGTAAAACTAGGTTTTTCTCGAGAAAAACTAGGTTTAACTTATTTTTGTGATTTTGGCGAAATTAAACCTAGGTTTTCTCCAGTTAATGTGAGTTACTGAGAAAAACTGGGCGTAACTGAGAAAAACTAGGTTTAACTCATTAATGTGATTTGGGCGTGCCATAGACATACAAAAATCACATTTATGAGTTAAACCTATTTCTTCTTCAATTAAACCTAGTTTTTCTCAGCTAGACTTGGGTTTTCTCCAGTTGATATTAATAATGAGATAAATCTAGTTTTTCTCCAGTTAATAAAGGTGTAACTGAGAAAAACTAGGTTTAATTGCACCAAAATCATATTGATATTCATAATTGTAATCGTGGCGCAGTCAAACATAATTTTTATTATTTAAACCAGTTTTTGCCAGAGGAAAACAAGGTTTAACTCATTTTTGTTAAGTTAAACCTAGTTTTTCTTCAGTTATTGTGGGGAACTGAGAGAAAATTACATTTGACTGAAAAATACGTTTAACTGAGATAAACTACGTGTGACTGAGAAAAACCACGTTCACCTAATTAATGTGATTTTGATGAATTAAACTTTAACCAATTCTTATTATGTTTCTTTACAGATATTAACTAACCTTTGGGCCATTCACCACAGTGAGGACGAGTGGAAAAATCCCTTCAAATTTGAACCCGAGAGATTTCTAAATGAAAATGGCGAAATCTTACCGGCAGACCATGAACTGCGGAAACGGTATCATGTTTATATTCGTATTGTAAGAATAGACCATGTTAGAGTTGTCGGATTCCGTTCAGTTTCGTCACAATAGCTTGTACTTAGACTACGTGACGTCATCTGAAAGTTGGGCAAGGTCGATTTATGTTATGTACTATTTCCATTGACGATATTCGGTATTATCTTATTTCCCTTCACCTGCGAGGAATTAATTTTAGCTGAACTATCTATCTTGTAAATATGCAAAGTGTCATCACATTCCTGTAATCAAATTTTCAAATCTGGCACCTATTACTTCATGATACTAATATCCCTGATCATAGAGGCGATAAACTGCTTATCCGGAATATAATGATGCCCTACTTTGCTCTTTGAAATGGCACTCTATTATGACGAATTGTGACGTAACAAGACAACGCGAAAATGGTCTATTGTTTTATTCAGTTATGGCACTGAACTAATGTAAGACAAATTTCATGTAATTATGATTTTTTTTTATTTTTCTCCAGAATCAGTAATCATTACAATCGTGTCGATAATTGTATCTTTAAAAGTAACCTAAATTAAAGTTATGATCTGTTGATAGTTAAAATGTTTTTAGAGGTCAATGTGTAATGCAATATATGTATTTTCTCACAATAAATTAACCAAATTTATGAAATAGTCTGACATAAAATTTGTCTTGAAAATATTCTATCTGATCAAAAATATTCATTTTGGATCATAATAGATCTGTAAAACCGAATTTGATAAACATTCGGAAATCTGTTCATAATACAATTCGATTGGTTGAAGCTGAGGTGCCTCCGTGGCCAAATAGTTAGAAAGGGAACCTAATCTGATTTTTGTGAAAAAGTGTGCCAGTTTTCTTGCGAAAGGACGGGTTCTCTCTTCCACTGTTAAAATGTGACCGCCAACATATAGCTGAAAATTTGTTAGGTGTGTCGTAAAACACCATTTCACACCTGTATTCCTGAAGTGAAACAATTAACAGGTGACATGTAATAATAGCATAAATATTATCCACTTACATTATATCAAATATTTAAATAAAGATAAGTTATAAATAGATCTAATAATTGGTTTTCTATTCAGTACTTTAGTTTCCGTAAATAGTTTTCATTTTAGAACGTTAATGAAAGCTTACCAGTTAGCTGAACGCTTTCGTTATTCTGTTTACCTTACGTCACAAAATATGATGCACGTGGCAAATTGACCAATCGGTTCGAGTAACACCCAGTTTGCTCGGAATAGATTTGATTGGTCTTGCACATACATGAGTTCTAGTATGTTAAATCATACGTTTTCCAGCTGACCTTGGTTCGACATACCCTCGATTTGTTACTTCGGAAATGGGGACAATCATATAGCATGCGAGCTAAGCTGCGTTTCCTTACAATTATATCGTGATATTTTATGGAGTATTGAAATTATATTTCAGATTCTTATCTAGATAAACTGATCATTAATATTATGTTATGTTATGGATCGGAATTGCCCTAAAATATGCCAGCAAATACAAGAGCACAGTAAAGTAAATTTATTAATTTTAAAAACATATAACAAAATAAAAACTTAATCTAAATGATCGTTTACAATAATCAAAGTCACAACTCGCAATATCAATGTCCGTTGTAGTTCACAGTTACTATAGACAGATATCCACTCGATTACACACATAAATTCCAATCGGAATATTATTCATAAAAGCTACTTCCATATAACTTCCAATATATAAGATGTATAGTCTCCTCCAGGTTACATTGTAACCGGGTTCTCTCCCCCATCAATAAAATACTGGCCGCCACCATATAACTGAAAAATTGTTCACTGTGGTGTGAAACAACATTCAAAATCAAATCCCATTTATTTTTCTTTTAAAATCATTTTTAAGTTGACATGCGAGCGTTAAAGAAGAAAACTGAGCGAGTTGACCTACAATCTGACCAATAAAGGGGAATAACTCTAACAAAAATCTACCTATACAAACAAAATATTAATTTTCAAATCTATCTTGGAATTTATATTTCTATATATTTGTTCTATGACAATATTCAAGAAAATTACTGCATTTTATGTCGATCCTACGTCATAAGAGTCCTTATAATAAAAAATAAATAAATAAACCCGGAAACGTCAATGCTGATATGGAAAAAATTTGTACACACTCGATTTATATTCCTTTTTCAGTTTCCTTGCTTTTGGAGTTGGAAAGAGGTCATGCGCTGGTGAGGCATTCGCTAAGTCGAGAATTTTCTTGTTTTTATCTACCCTGATGCAAGTGTGCACTGTCCTGCCACAAGATGGCGAGAAACTACCGATGCTGGATCCAAGAGATATGACTGCTGGCATTGTAATGGTGCCTCATCCATTCAAGTGCCGATATATACAAAGAGAAATTTGAGTGATCCGGAAAATATAAAATTCATGCGCATGTTTTATCTGACGTTTTTCCTGGAAAGATAATATGTTCTTTGACATAATCAGTTGTAACTAGATATGTTTTTGATATTCGGACACTAGTAATTTTTGTAATTTACTGCTGAATATAGACTCTGTGAGGTAATTAACATTTTTTCAATCAATTTTCGCTCACAGAAAGACAAGTGGGAGAAATGTTTGACTTTGATTAACTCCTTTACAGTAGAATATCGATTCAGTTTTTGTGAGTGTATTAACGTTTTATTGGAAAGCCAGTACAATAAAAAATTAATTGCCTCGTAAAACTGTTATTTGTGACCCACATGAGCAAAGTGTAAAATTCATATGCAAAAGTATTAACTGTCAGTAGGTCAGAAGACAGTACTGTATGTATACACATATAGTGAACAATGGAGGAACAAACGAAGAATTCATTATATATCCATTGACAACGTCTGTGACAGGAATTGACTGATTTATTTAAATTTATCGATAATGCATTAGGTCATGTATAACGAAGACCAAAATATATCATGGACAGGATGCCCAGACGGCACAGGGTTATAGAATCTATCGAATTGAAACATGACGAATTATTTGCAAAGTAACTAATGAACAAATGCATGCCCTGGACTTATCTATTTTGCCATGTATTTTAACTGTGTGAAGTGTCCCAAAAGTGTTCTTATGAAGTGTTCGTAATTTCTGCATGAACGATGATTTCTGACTTAGAAATATTGATGTTGGTGATTTGAAAATTATATATTTAAAAATACAAATGTAAACCATTTTCTAATGTACTCCAAAGTTTATTTGTCGGAATGCATGTCATTTACACACACGCTTCATACTTAGACATTTTACTTAATATAAACACAGACGGGAAATTAGCAACTAAGCTATACGATAAACGCGA
Organism: Atrina japonica; assembly: GCA_030159075.1. Taxonomy (NCBI): domain Eukaryota; kingdom Metazoa; phylum Mollusca; class Bivalvia; order Pterioida; family Pinnidae; genus Atrina; species Atrina japonica. Next base: position 46,376 of record BROG01000569.1, on the reverse strand, counting down.
TGATTTCGGCTTTCCCATCGTAAATTTTTCACATTTAATAAGTAATATCCCTCAGTCACCCGCATATGGAGTTTATATTTCACAAATGATCCGATATGCCAGGGCGTGTACAACATATGAAGATTTCATATACAGAGGTAAACTACTCACTGACAAATTATTGACACAGGGATATCGAAAACAGCGTTTAATGTCAACGTTCCGCAAATTTTACGGTCGGTATAATAGACTTGTTTGCGACTACTCTTTTCACTAAGTGAAATGTTGAGTTGCCTTTTCCTTGGCGGTTGTTGAGACGTCTGTACCAATTGTGACGAGGATACACCCCTCACGTGTTTCATTGGAATTGACTGTGGACTCACGGCGGGTGTGACCGGTCGACAAGGGATGCTTACTCCTCCATGGCACCTGATCCGACATCTTGGTTTCCAGAGGTCCGTGTTTGTTCATTTTTACCGGATTTGTATCTATGTCCTGGACATTCTATTGATTTATACTTTGGTATCTTTATATTAGTGAAAGGTGATATAAGTACAACAAAATATCGCATACCTAGAAAGTTTCGCTAACGTTTAATCTTTGCTATTTCGGCCTTAGATTAGAAAGCGCATTCATAATGAAAGTGAAGTTTTCAAGCTAAAAAACTGATGCACTTACACACATGGGTACTAAGGTCAGTCTGACTTACCCTGTACAACAATGTATTTCTAATCAAATATTTTCATTTGCCATTACTTCAAGACAGTTTTGATAAAGCCATTCATCACCCAGATCGTCGAGATTTACAATTTTTAAACAATCAGCATGAAACCACGTGTCACATCTATCACATCCTACATATGTATATGCATCATTTAATAAGTTTTAAGGATGTAATGATACATGTATCTGTAAATATTGTCTTTCTTAAGTGGCTTCTAGTAAATATTTCACTTCAGCCTAAACAACATAATGTAACCAGTGAGAATTTTTTGCCATGCCATGTAACGCCTATCTTGACACTGGACTTTGGTTTTGGGTCTCAAAAAATAAACTTGTGCCTTTCACTCTGTATGCCGTATGGTTCACGAAAGAAAAGTCAATTTTTAAAAGTGATTCTAAAACCAAGTACTGTGATTCAAACTAAGGACCTTCTGCTTGCAAGTTTAGTGCTCCGGCGACTTCCGGTGACGACATCAAACAGCATGGACACACGCATTTCGGCTCCAAAAGAAAACTAATTCGTATAATTCACTAAAGTATCTAAATTGTGGAAAAACTCAACGAAGGTTTCAGGCAAGTTAATAGTGTCATATAAGTGATCCATGAGTGTTGTGATAATGCTATGGAGGGCGAAGATTAGGATTTTTTTATGGCGGGACGAAATCCAATTCTGCCGCCAAATTGCGGAGAAGCTTAAACATATCGAAAACGTCAAATCTGTGTCCTCTACTTGTCCTACTAACTTTAATGCTTCTTGTGATAAATGGGTGCGTGCAGGTTAACACAGGCCCTGGACAAGGAGGAAAATATACAAGTGACTTTAAGAGACAAACACGGCTCTCTTCATTTGCTTATCAATATGACAATATGACAATATGTAACGAGGAACACGACATGATAATGAGAACTCTTCAGGACATGAAAACACAAATGTCGGAATTCATGGAAGAACTGGGACTGAACTTGAGTAATGTAAAGATAAAATCGACAGACTCGAGGTTGAAATAGATGGCGAAATAAAATGTCTCAAAACTGTGGCAACAGAAATAAAGGAAAAACTTCTAAACATCAAATCAAAAACAAAAGAACTCGAGAGAGAAGTGAAACGAAGGAACACCATTATACATGGAGTACCTGAAAATAACGAAAGGTATAAAAACTTCCAAGAAACAGAAGTGAAAGTGAAACATGTTTTCTTAAATGATGCTTGAGGATGACATGGTAAAGGGTCTTATTTTTTATAACATTACAAAATTTGGTAAAAAGACATATTCGTGTACAGTTTTTAAGAATAAAAAAGAGAAAATTGATATCTTAAAAGGTTCTACGTCGACATTACCAAGGGAAGGGGAATTACCTTTCACGGAGGATTTTCCCGTTGCTGTAAAAGAAGATAGAAGGAAACTGAGTCCATTCTTTGTAGATGTAAGAGAAAGAGGGGACAAAGTGTCTATGAGATATAATAAAATATTGATAAATGGCAAACTTTTCCAATATGATGATGGAACTGAAAATATTATCCCGGTCCAGCTGTCAAGGCCCACAGTGTATATATAATGATTTTGTTACTGTTAATTCGTTAAATTTTATTCCATGGAACATTGAAGGTTTATTGTCAAAAATCAAAAACCACAGTGAGGTAATATATGAAACAATCAGAAATATTGACGTTGTTACTCTGTGGAAAGTTATCAAAAACAATTAGGTGAATTTAAAAATTTATTTTCATATTTTGTTGTATTTGAAAATATGAGACAACGTGCTGTCCATAAAGCATCCGGTAAGGTTGTAGTGTGTATTAAATCTTACCTAAAATGTTACCCAAAAATGATTTGGTTAAAATTTAATTAAAAAATGGGTACCATTAGGGATTCATTATTGGTTTTGTATACCTACTCCCCGAAGGCTCTCTATTCTATAATAATAAAAGCAGTGATAGTGGTATTGACTATCTGCTTTAAAGTGCTTTAAATGCTACAAAGAAAAATATTATAGTGATTGGTGACCTAAATGCACGCTCAGGGGTAATATTAGATTACATTATTGATAATGATACGACTAATATTCCAGGCTTAGAACATGCATACGAAGCCCACATCTACGATGTACTTGAACGACACGATGTTGATATTAAGCTAAACAAATTTGGTTATGATTAAGCTGAAATGTGTGCTCTACAAGATTTGTTAATTGCAAATGGAAGAGTATAAAATTATCTAAACGGTAAGCTTACTTAAAGTAGTTGTATAAGTGGTAGCCTAATACTGTATAGTTGCTTTATTCGCGGGGTTTAATTTCGGTATATTCACTGTCAAAGGCATCTCCGCGAAATTAAATACCCGTGAATATAATACTTACACTTATGAAGTATCAGAAAGACAATTCCCAACCAATCTTGCGCGAAATTTAATACCAGTGAATAAGTTCCTTTCAGAAAAACGCGAAATATTGTATCCGTGAAATTAAACAACTATACATTAGACTATTTTTTAGTTGACAGAACATTATTCAGTTGTTTAAGATGTTTAGAAGTTTTGCCGTGTGATATTTCTGGGCATTTTCCAGTCCAAGTTGAGTTACAGGTACTACCAAATACATTGAGCCAAAATATAGTTTGAAATAGTACATGTAGTATTGAGAATCTGAACAGATATAAGTGGAAACCTGAAAAAGCAGGGGAATTTACTCAGTTATTGAACAGTGTGAATATTAGGGACAGATTAAATGAAATTTAAAACACAAATTTCAAATGTGTTCTTTGATGGTGATGAAATAACAAGTGGGCTCAACAGTATTTTCTGTGAAGTTGGTAACAAAACCAAAATGAAATATTAAAACAAAACTAAAAATTCTAAGACATAATGCAAAATGGTTTGATGTTGAATGTCAAACACTTAAACAGCGTACAATATGTTTGTTAAATGAATTTCATAACACAAATAATGTTGAAATACTTGAGCAATATCTAGATGCTAAGAAAAAATATCAGTCATCTTGCGATTGTAAACGCAAAGCATATAAATTGCATGTTGAACAGTCGCTGATATCAGCAGCCACATGCAAAAATTCTTGGAACTTCTGAAATAGTGTGAAACCTATCATTAAAAAGGAGTGTTAATAAAAAACAACATAATACCATAGGACTGGATAACATACTTTGAATCTTTACTCAACCCGGTACTAGATGATGGAGATGTGGTATTAAATTATCATGTAACTAGCTTTGTAAATGACCATAGCGAAGATTGTCTGAAATGTGATATATATATATATATATATATATATATATATATATATATATATATATATATATATATATATATATATATATAATGACAATTCACGCTTGAATGCTGACATTACAGAATCTGAAATAAATGATGCCATCCACAGCTTAAAAACAATAAGTCACCAGGTGAAGATGCAATACCTGGATAATTTTAAATATACTCATTTTATTCAGGAACTGTTAAAGTTCTACATAAACTTTTCAACGTCATTCTCCAAAATGGAAAGCTTCCCAAAAGCTGGCATACTGGCATTATTATACCATTATACAAAAAAGGTGAACAATATAGGAAATTATAGAGGTATATCTCTACTTTCTGTTATGAGTAAATTTTCACAAGAATCATATATAATCGAATGATTAAATGGTCGGAGACAAATAACTTGCTACCAGAGAAACAGACTGGGTTCCGTAAAGGATATTCAACGATTGACCACATATTTAGTCTACAATCAATTGTACAGAAATACCTGTCCAAGAAGAGAAATGTATTCTATTGTGGCTTTGTAGACTTTGCCAAAGCTTTTGATTGTGTCAACCGTGTTAAGATTTTCTATTCTCTAATTCTGTATTTTGAGCCCGCTACTTTTTGCTCAACTTAAATGACCTCTCTAGCATGCTAAATGTAGAATACGTTAACCAAATGGTAATATTCATTTCGGAGAAAAATCATTATTATTATTATTATTATTATTATTATTATTATTATTATTATATCAATAGACTACCGCAGTTGTAAATCTAAAAAAATGTCACCTTGATGGTTATAAAATATATGGTGAAGTGTGTATTTATATTCTCCTATCTGTCAAGTTGACCAAATTGTTCCAAAAAGGTAAAATACTTGCACAGAAATAAGTGCACAAATCATATTGTAAATAGTTCTCAAATTTGAATACATACGTTTGTTCAATGGTCGTAAGTGTCGAGCATAATGTAATCTGTTATGAATCTGCATAGCACAGAGATCATATGGTAAAAAATGCATATATGCAAAGCACTAAAACCAACAACACTATATAATCATGGGTGTCCCATCTAATTAGTTTTATAGTAGATTATATATTACAAGATGGAGATAAACAAAATAGAGAGTTCAATAAATAACACTTATAAAATGACTCAGAACTACATGTCTTTTAACGTTTTTAATCCCATTAGAAAAATTGGTCATTCTCAAGACTATTCTCACAATACTAAGAAACTCAAGAATGCATGTCTTAATACTGGTAGTCACGAGAAGAATGGAACAAATTCATGTACCACATGATACCCGATAACGTTTGTGCGGGTGTTTCTATTGGTAATGGAACATAACTCTAAGTAATCTTTCCGCTGATATGACGTAGGTGCGGGATATCGTCTTCTAATGTTATTCCATCACCAATAGAAACAATAGTCCCGTACAAACGTTATCGGGTATCAAGTGGTACATGAATTAGTTCCATTAAGAAAGGAGACAATTTCATATTGTGGAATCATTGGGTTGATGCTGTGAGATGGGACGAGCAGTCAAACCCAAGAAGAAATAACCATAAAATAAATCTCATTAATATCCTGACTCAGCAGAAAAAAATTTGAAATCATTTGGCTAAGGAGTTTCTGGTTGCTGACATGTGTAATTTAATGACACATTATAAAATGTCATTGAAAAATGGAACTATACTGGATGGCATCATAGAATTACTTGAAAAAAAGTATTGAATTGATTAAAATTTTTCGAGACCAAATACCAATACTTTTAGTTCAGGATATAAGAATAAAAAACTTAAAAGAAATATCACTTTGGTAAAGAACATGGAGAGAAGATATTTCCAAAAAAGTATATTACAAAAGGGGAAGGAAACGCTTTTACCAGTGAAAAAATGTTTGGGCCACATTGACAGCCTTATTTCAACTTTTATCGAAATATGTAAAATCCATATAGCAGATTTTCCAGGAGAAGGGGTTTCTCCATATCGATTTAATTCTGACATCATTGAAAATAATTTCTGCCAAGTGAGAGGACTTCATAATGGAAATACAGTAAACCTAAACTATAATACTTACAAATGTACAATGAATAGTGTAATTCTAGGTCAATCCTGCAATTCCGGGGACGCAAGTCAAATTCAGGAATTCCGACTGCTGATCCATACAATTTTGATAGAGACATACCAATGGAAATGAAGAGACAACCTCTCAAAGATACAGCTAAAAATAAATTTGTACAGATAAGTGTATATGTAAGTATATAAAAATTATGTATTATATGAGTGTACTAGTAAAAACCGGCTATGGTGTTTTATCTTTAGTATGTACTACAACAATATTTCTTCCTTCTGCTTGAGAAAATGTCCAAAAGCAAATGATTGATCTAAACAATTCTCACAAAATCGTGTTCTATATGGCAAAAATCATGTAATAGTCGACTACTGGTCGTCCTAGCCGTCCACTGGTCCTCAAGTAGTAATGATATTTGTGCAAAAAACATGATATATTAAGAAACACACACATACATATACCTGTTGTCTGTATCATTTCATTTGAGTTGGCAAACCAATTTTTTTGTAAAACATTTATGCCTTTTTTTAATATCATTTTTCACTTTCCTTCCAAATAAACATTTTTCTCAAGATATTTATAATCTTGTTATTTATCAAAGCGTGATGCTTTAACCATTCGGCCACAGAGACAGAAAAAGATTAAATAAATATCAAATTTGTCAAATATTAAAACTTGTGTACAGATGCTTAAGTGTGTATTCTAAGTTCCCCATATTAAAATCTTAAAGACATTTAAGATTAAATCATAAAACAATTATGGTAGTTTTATACGTTCCATTTCACATAGCCTCCTGTCATCCCAAATCTCAACATGAAAATTAAGAGCAAATAGTTGTGAAGGTTCTTCACCTGGAAGTAAAAGTCGTTTCAACCTTTGGAGGAGCAGTTCTGTCTCTAGGTATATGTCACTTCTGTAATTGAGAAAGTTTCAACACTGACTATACAACATGAAATAGGTTTTGTTTACGAACCCTTGACTTCATATTATAACAATACTGCACTGCGGCTAACAAGGTGTTTATACAAAATACTTAGGTATGTACAGAGTTGCAAGCAGCGTTCTTAATTGAAATAGGTTAGTTTCTGAATAAAGAAACCAATACATCATCGTTGTGTAATTATTCCCATCCACAACATCGGTTTAATGTTTTGTGTTTTACCTACAGCTGGTAGTCTATCCATATACAGTAGTTGGCCTTAAGTAAGTTCCCAGAAATAAATTTCACTATGTATCTTGAGTAATTCTGCATTTGTTTGATTTTGTTCTCTGAATTGGTAGACATCCAGAATAAATGAAAAATGGCACGTTTAATCCAGGAAATCTAGTGATAATTTTGATCAGTTTTCGTTTGTTGACTTCCATCAAGTACTTAAGAATCAATAATTTATTATATTGATTATGTGTTACGTAACATTAATTTTCTTTGTAATAAACAGAAAAAATATGTTACCCCCACGACGAATAACATATTCCTCATGAAACAATAAATAAATTGTAACGGAATTTATTCCAATGAGTACCAAATCACCCAATTTTTGTGAATCAAGTTTTGTTAAAATTGTGAAAACAAATCTGTAGAAATTAATAAAAAAAAAACATGAATTTACTAAGAATATACATGTACAGTAAAACAAATTATGGTAACATACTTATGGCCAACAACTGTATAGGACAAAATTAGTTTGGACCTAAAACATGAGTCACGTGACAATGTGCTCCATCTGAAAAGTAAGGTCGGTGCGCTGAAATGATACTGATTGGTCACATCGAGACAAAGTGGGGCTGTATCATTATCTCTGACTACAATTCAAGAATTTTGAGAAATTCCCCGAAGACATTCAATAAAAACAGATCACGTTTTTCTCACTAACTAGAAGGTAAGACATCATCGGAGACATCGGAGATTAAATCATCTGACGGTTTAGATGGATACTGTACTAACGGCGATTTTACTTGTTTTATCCGTTCTCATTTTTTACTTTTACAATGACAAAAGGAAAAAAAAGTCAAATTTGCCTGGGCCGAATGGATATCCATTTCTGGGGAATACATTAGATGTTGATTTCGAAAACCTTCATTTAAAATTACTTGAATGGGGCAAAACGTTCGGAGACATTTTTCAAATTAATCTTTTCGGTAAGACTTTCGTAGTTGTAAATTCTTCTAAAGTTCTTCGCGAGTTATTTTCGAAGGAGCCAAATGCAACACTAACGTCAGCACGACCCGATACATTTGCTAGAAATTACATGTTGTCAGACGTCGACGTAGCATTTACTTCTTTGGACAAAAAATGGAACCAGCGACGGAAACTGATGCACAAACTTCTCCATGCCTATGGAGAGGGACTACAGTATATAGAAGCAGAAATCACCAATAAACTGACGGGAATCCGGAGAGAGTTCCTAGAAAAGAATCAACAGTCATCTAATCCAGAGAATTTGGTAGATGACTTTGTCCTGAGTGTTCTGGAGATATTGGTAAGTATGTCAATGTATTTACTATTTACTTTAAAATGAGGGGCAGTCTGGGGTAAAAGTATTACTCTGACATCTAGGTAATGCGGGATGGATTCCAGCTTGTACCTAAGCTGATTTTTGGATAGTTTTGCTTTTATATAGGTAACTCATTCCAAATTATCCTATCTTGTAAGTGATTATTATTTACATACTTACCATCGTGACCGAAATGTTACTGAAATCATAACGTATCTATGGCAATCCAAAATCACACTAATGAGTTAAAGATAGTTTTCACAGTTTAATCTAGTTTTTCTCCAGTTAAACCTAGTTTTTCTCAATTAAACCTAGTTTTTCTCAGTTAAACCTACTTTTTATCCGGTAAACATAGATTATGAGTTAAGCATAATTTTTCTCAAGTTAATCCTAGTTTTTTCTGATAGCCCAATCAACTGGAGAAAATTTTGGTTTAACTGCGCCAAATACTTATTAATATGACTTTAGAACAGTTAAACCTACTGTTTCTTAGTTAAACCTAGTGATTATTCATTTAGTGGACTACTGAGAAAAACTTAGTTTGACCAATAAAGCACACCAAAATAACAATATAATGGGTTAATCCTTGTTTGTTCTTTTGAGAAACTTAGTTTTTCTCCAGTTAATGTGGGTTACGAGATCAGCATACTTTTACTCCAGCTAATCGCAGTTAATTATTGTGTTTTCTAAGTTAAACTATGTAATCCTCGAGAAAAACTAGGTTCAACTCACTTTTGTTTTATTTTGGCGCCTTTAAACCTAGCTTTTCTTCTGTTAATATTGGTTGCGAAAAAATTAGGTTTCACTGGAATAAAACTAGGTTTAAAGGCCCATGACCAGCGATTTACGCTCAGTAAGGTTGTTAATTTTGATTTAAATGGAAATATGCTTTGCAGAATGTTTATATAAAGTTATTATCTTCCCATTAATTACGCTTCTGAGTAATTCTCTGTTTTCTAGTAATCTAAGATTGAAGATTAAAAAATAATTTTTACTCGTAACGACAATAAATGCAAACGGAGTTCCGTAATATTCAAGGCAATTTCAGATGAATAAGTTCAACACATAGGTTATTGTTATCTCGTATCCATCACAACTCCTACCTAAGTGAATTGGCTGACTCGTCCCAATGTTTAAGCTGACTCGTGCCCATCGATTAACTCAATCGTGCACATCGCCTGTTTGATTGTAGATTCTTGGGTTTTTCCCTTTTAAGTGGATTTTTCATGTTTTTGCATGTTCTTGAACATTATCTTGAAAAGTATAATATGCAGAGTAAAAGTGGCAGAGGCAAACATGTTCGGCATGCAAAGATCTACAAAAAAATCAATTGGGCCGAAATTTTCAAGTTGTCCCTTATGGGAGTTATTTCCCATTTTAAGTAGATTTTTCATGTTTTGGGGATGTTTTTTTAACATTGTCTTGAAAAGTATAATAGGTAGAGTAAAATTGTATCTACAAAAAATCAATTAGGCGGAAATTGTCAGGTTGCCCCTTATGGGAGTTATTTATTTAAGTGGATTTTTCATGTTTTGGCAGTTTTGTCTTAATATCTTGAAAAGTATAACAGATAGAAAGAAAGTGAAAGAAGCAAAAATGCTCAGCATGCAAAGATCTACAAAAACGTCAAGAGGGCCGAAATTGTCAGGTTGCCCCTTTTGGGAGTTATTTCCACTTTTAGTGTATTTCTAATGTGTTTGACAATTTTGTCCTATTATCTTGAAAAGAATAATAGATAGAAAGAGAAAGAAGAATAATGTTCAGGAAAAGATCTACGAAAAAGTCAACAGGAATTAAATTGTCAGATTGATCCTTATGGGAGTTTTTCCCCTTTTAAGCGGATATTTTCATATTTTGCGCTGTTTTTCCCTATTGTTCAGTGATCACCACCATGCTTTTGGTTCCTTTTCAGTATATTGTTAGTAAAATACATTTCACTCAGGTGATTTTTAAGGTCCAATGAGCAAATTGTTTTTCATGTTTATTAGCGATTTTATCTTTTACACATTTTTCATGTTTTCTGCAATGTTGACCAATTTTGCCAGGTGAGCGACTTAAGGCCCCTTCGGCCTCTTGTTTTATATTATCAACACGTCTGGAATCCAGAAAATGGCTTCCCAGAGCTTTTAATAGTAAATTGCGAAGATATTCTACATTTGCACCCTATCCACCTTTAAATCATCAGTCTGCCTTTGGTGAGATACACATTATATTACCGTTTTAACAAGTATACTTTCATGTCTCCAGCCTCAAACCCACTCGTCCCCTCTTAAATAATTCTAGATCCGCCACTGTTGTATATGTTTATTGCATAATCAAAAGGTATATGAAAATATTTTTTCTACCGGGGAAAACATTTTCAGAAAAACAAATTTGCTCCACCCCCTTTTTGATTTGCATCCTACGCCAGGTAGACAGGCGTAATTTTGTATCTTGACGCTGAAAAAGTGCTTGTTCAGGATTCCAAATTTCTGAAAGTTTCTGATGCGACAGGGTGTCACCTTTTCCGTAGCGAAATCTTGCCTCACTAATCCAATATGCAGTGCCGTATATATTGTAGATATATATCAGTTTTAAATAGGATAAATATTTTTTATGTTACACCCTCATGTCCCCTATGACATTTTTTTTTATCCTCCAATGGAATATATTACTTATCTGATTACAAAGGTAAAAAACTGAAGAATACAAATTAAATATTCTCTCTTGCCACGATATGAAAATATATAATCTGACTCAAGAAAAATTTCCAGCGAGTTATAATATCTATTTAAACCATAATACAACTTAAATTAAAACACCATTAAAATATATAGAAATAAATAAATGAAAGTTGTGATATTATGATGTTAACAATTTGCTCAATGATCTCAAGACAATGCCTTAAAAAGGAGTGAAAAGTTAGAAGTGGTTTATTTTTCATAAAATATAGCTTCTTTAAATTAAAGTTGTGTTGATATTTAAATTTAGGTTTCGTTGATAATAATATTGGATAAGAATGATACAATATAACATGATTAGTGTCTTGTAACACAACTATTACCAGATAGTAATGCGATGTTATGCCTTATTAAGAACAACGATGTAAAAAACAATACAAATAAAACCTTAATATCTAACAATCACAATACAACTCGTGGCCTAAATACCCTTCCGTAATTACGTTATAATATCTTGTTATTACGACATACTATTTTGTTATAACGACATAATATCTTGTTAAGGCAAGATAATTCATATCTTGTTATTACGACATAATATAGTGTTATTACGACATAATATCTTGTTATAACAAGATAACTGATATCTTGTTTAAACAATATAATATCTTGTTATTACGACATAATATCTTGTTATTACGACATACTATTTCGTTATAACGACATAATATCTTGTTATAACAAGATAATTCATATCTTGTTATTACGACATAATATAGTGTTATTACGACATAATATCTTGTTATAACAAGATAATTCATATCTTGTTAAAACAACTTGATATCTTGTTATTACGACAAAATATATTATTATAACGACATACTTTTTCGTTATAATGTCATAACATCTTGTTATAGTAAAAAATATATTTTGTTATAACAACATAATATCTTGTTATTACGGCATAATATTTTTTTATTACATCATACTATTTTGTAATAACTACATAATATCTTGTAATAACAGGATAATTCAGATCTCGTTATAACAACATAGTATCTCGTTATTACGGCATAATATCTTGTTATAACGACACATTATCTTGTTATAACAAGATAATACATATCTCGTTATAACGACATATTAAGTCGTTTTAACAAGATATATTTTGTTATAACGACATATTCTTATTACTAAATGCGTTACGTATCGGCTTCCGTAATATCCTGGACATCCTAAATATTTATAATGTGGCATCTAAGATATTTTTTATTTATATTAATTTTGAATTTGTTCATATTTTTTACTTTGCAGTTAGTAGGTAAAAATGATGAACCTGGCAGTGAATTCCATAAATACATTATTGACCTAGATGAATCAGGAAACGCTGTAGCAAATCCAGGAGTTGACACGCTGTATTATAACCTTCCATTTCTCCGGTTCCTGCCTTTGCCAGCAACAAAGAATTATAGACGATTTATTACATTACGCGATGGGCTGATAGAATTTCTGGAAAAGAAATCGGTAAGTAGGGCTACGAAAACCCGCGCCTAAAGATGTATGCTAATTTGAAAAATTTGAAAACATTTATTTTTACAGAAATATAAAGGTTTTGAAGTATATTGAGTAAAATGGTTCATCAGGTCTGTCTTCGCTCTGTTAGTGTCGCAAAACAACAACAGCAGCAGCAGCAGCAGCAACAACAACAACAACAACACAAACAACAAAAGAATGATTGTTTAAACATTTGCGCTTAATAAATATCAGTTAACATAGCCAACACGCATTGTTATGCATGTCCACGACCGAACCAAAAATAGTTCTTTTTGCGACGTCCGTGTCAGGCTGAAAGACAAATACCGTTTTCTATGTGCATTTGTTAGGTAAGCAATGATTAGAAAAATATTCATCCTCATAGCTTCAACTACATTCATGTTACCCCAGTTAAAATTGCCACTGTTTTATGTTACCTGACAGGCACAATGTCTCAACGAAGAAACAGCTATTTTCTTACTGTTCTGTTATCAGTTACACTCATTTAACACTTTGATAGTGTATCCTATTGCTTTTTTTAAATCTCAGTCAGAGGTAAAACAAAGAAGGAAAATAATGGTGTCCTGTAATGCTGTACTGTTTTGTAACACTTTGTTTATATTTAATTAAAATTACAAATTGTCAATGCTAAATCATTTATTTATAATTAAAACCACAATACATGTATCTTAAAATGACATATTTATTCTACAGGGGAATAGCGATGTTGGTATTTTTCCCACTATGAAAAGACTACTTTCCGAAAAAGGCAACAACCAAAATGAACAATGGTTTACCTACACAATTATGCAGTCGATGCTTCTCAATATGGTTGGCGCAGGTATCACTGATGTAAAATTCTAAGTAGAAAATTAATTTTAGAATAAATGAATTACAAATATTCGACTCAATGTAAAATAACCAAAATATATAATTTATAGATTATCGGACACTTTTTCGCCTGTATGTAGTGTTTATATACTGAAGATGGCCCGATATGTTCATCATATGAACATTTCATATACAGAGGCAGGCCAACTATTGGTAAGATGCTGTACAAGTATATCAGTTATCGCTTTTAATGTCAACATTTCGAGAAAATTGCGGTCGGTATAATGATCTTGTTTACAAATATAGTGCTTCACTGAGTGTTGAATTATCTGATCGAAAGTTGTTGATTAATCGTTTTATCGTTTATGATGAAGATTCATCCCTCACATATTTCATTTAAATCTGAATTTGGTCCTGCGATTGGTGTGACCTGTCGACAAGGGATGTTTTCTCCTCCATGACACCTGATTTCATCACTGGATTATCTGAGGTCCGTGTATGTCAACTGATAAACATATTTGCATGTTATCTCCAGAACCCCCTGTAGATGAATATGTTTTGCTGGCAGGGGACGCCTGGTCCTATCCCGTTGGAATTCGCAATAGCTCTTTAATTTGAGGCCATTTGTATATCTAATTAATTGTACCGATTATACATTGGTACTTCTTCATTTTTACCTGGTATCTGCGATTTATACATATCCGACCATCGAAACATAGAACAAGAACAATGAGATATGAATATTGGGCTCTGTGTAGTCTAGAATAATAACCATATATTGTTTATCGTTTATATACATGGGATAAATAGAAATAAGGTAGCATTTAGTGACCTTGTATGACGCCACGTTTGCTTTCGGAAATGTAAATTTATATTAAATTCCAGCTCAGTTGATGAAGTCTTAAGTCCTGTTCACACGATCAAAGAACTTTGACGGAAAGTTATCCTATTTTCCTTCAATCTTTGAAGCACTTTGACGGAATTCAGCCAATTAAAGCAGATATTCGGTATAACCTAATCAATATTTACATGGTACACGCACATGGGTCCCGAATTTTCTGTACAAATCGCTCAAAATCTTTGATAGTACAAACAGGTGACTTCATCAAAGAAAACTTTGACGACGGACTTTGATAAAAAACTTTGATCGTGTAAACGGAACTTTATTGACAGAAGCGATCGTCTTGAGCATTTGTTTTCGACTCTTTTGTTAGACTATATCTACGGTATTGCCTACATTAATGGCAAGGATGGGCCAACTGAAATAAATGTCTTTGCGACATTGATTTGTTGTGGAATGACCCAAATACATGACAAAAGTTGTCCAATGAAAGGTTAGTCTCTGCTTTAAAATTTTCTCATCTACATTGAAAGGGCCTCCGTGGGCGGTTGCTGAGAGAATCGCTCATTAAACCACGAAGTTTCTCACTTCTGGTGAGCGCAGGCTCGAGTCACGCTGGAACCTAAACTGATTTTTGAGAGTTTGTCAGCTTACAGTTGCGAAAGGTAGCCGGGTTCTTTCTTCCACCATCAAAACCTAGACGCCAACATATAATTGAAAAATTGTTGAATGTAGCGTAAAATGCTAATCAAAATAAAAAAATCAAACTTTAATATTAACAAGACTAAGCTTTTTCAACGCATACAATTGCAGCATATCTTACAACCAAAGGCACCTTGATATCAATGATCCGAATTTTGATGACATTACCGGATGTACAGGTGAAGCTTCAACAGGAAGTTGACAGAGTTGTCGGACATGATAGACAGTCGCTCATTAATGATAGATATGATATGCCATATCATGAAGCCGTTATTCTTGAGACATTAAGATTTATTTCTCATGTCCCTTCATCTTTATTACATTCCGTGTCCCAGGATACTAGTTATGGAAAGTACAGAATTCCTAAGGACGCATCGGTAAATAAACGTGTGTGTGTGTGTGTGGGTGTGAGTGTGTGTGTGTGTGTGTGTGTAAGCGATGGCGGCTAGGTTAAATAGATGTTATCTTACTGAGTATCAATTTTATTTATAGAAGCACAAACACACATATAGTCAATCTTCTTTATTATTCCGGTGTTCAGTGTAGTTATCGTTCAGAATAAGGATATAGTCGGTATTGGTTTCTCTTACTAAGCAATTGAAGTTCCTAATAAGAAAATCATAGATGTAAACTCTGTTACATGTTTTAAGTCCAATATATGTAACCAAAAGCATATACAGTCGAACCTCATTATTAAGACCGCCTAACTGAGTGAATCAAAATGGTCTGATTAGTGAGGTGGTCTCTTAGCTAAAGTTATGCATTTATTAGATATTTTTTCAAGTGACTGAAAACGTTTGGTTTGAAATGCGAGGTTGTCTCCTAGGCGATGTTTTTTTAGGCGAGGGTTCACTTTATATCGGACCTCAATGTATTTTTTGTCATTTGCCATTTCAAATGATAACTAAATTACAGAAATGTACATTTTGTCTGATACAATTATTATCAGCACACTAGATACAGAAATTGACTGCAATGAAATGCCTTTAAAGTACGATAAGATCTAATTTTTCCGAAAATGTATAAACAACTTTTAAATCTTTTTGTGTTTTGTTACAGATCTTAACTAACCTTTGGGCCATGCACCATAGTAAGGACGAGTGGGAGAATCCCTTTAAGTTTGAACCCGAGAGATTTCTGGATGAAAATGGCGAAATCTTACCTGCAGACCACGAAATCAGGAAACGGTATTTTATTTCCGTATTGTCCGAAATCTTACATTCAATTACGCTTATCAAGTAATTTACATTCATCCGATTAATTTGTTCTCTTCAGTATAACTGATAATCATTATTATTTTGTCAGTAGCATTATCTTGTAGTGATATAAAAATCCCCGTTATTACGTAAACACAGTTTTCAATCATCAGTGTTTCTGTGGAGTTATTCTTCTTTAGAGACCATACTGTAAGACAACATATATGTTGTCACCAATAAATCACGCTAACTGAATGAAAAACACTGGTTGAAAAGATAGTTTGAAATTATTCTTCAAATAAATACTTAATTTTAGGACAGTACATCAGAAGATTTCTTATATATCGGTGAAGGTTTTATTTTCCAGATTTCTATGAAAATTATTAAGATATATGAATATGCATTAATACAGGGAAAAAATCATAATTATTTGAAAAGATCAATGCTAAATGAAAACATTTCGCAAGTAATATTGTATTCAATCTATTTTTTTATTCTTATATAGTTTCATGGCCTTTGGACTAGGGAAGAGGTCATGTATCGGCGAGGCTTTCGCTAAGTCGAGAATTTTCTTGTTTTTATCTACCCTGATGCAAGTGTGCACTGTCCTACCACCAGATGGCGAGAAACTACCGATGCTGGATCCGAGGAACATGACTTCTGGTATTGCAATATTTCCCCATCCGTTCAAGTGCCGATATGTACAAAGGGAAGTTTGATCATAAAATACGGAAATACCATGCCCACGCTTTAGCTGAAATTTTACCCGGGAAGCATATATTTCCATATAAAAAAATCTCAGATATAATGTGCTGTAACTAGAACATGTTTTTGTATTCGGAAACTAGTTACGTTTTTGTCCATGTCGGTTAATAAATACTGTAATACTGTTAAATAATCAATATATTTTTGATTTTCGAACAGAGACAGGCCAATGGGCCAGATAATTCATTTAGATTTACTTATTTAGCGAAGATTTCTATAGAATTTTTTTGCAGTTTTTTGCGAACAGTGGACAACGAATTAATTAAATATGTACTGGTGAAATTTACTTTGTGGCATAAAATGGACAGATTTGCTGATATCAGACGTTGATAGAACATTCATTCCAAAATTAGCGATATGACCTTCAACACCAGTGCTTAATATCGTAAAAATGTATTTGTACTACACCTCGCTATTACGAATACCTAATTGGCTAATTCAAAGTTTTTATGTGAGAGGTGGTTTCTTCATTGAGGATCTGAAATTAATCGATATACGGAATATTCAAGAAAACACTATAGTCTTAACATCTTTATGTGATGAGATATAAATCGTTTGCGTCTGTGTGCTTGCTTAAAATATCGTTTTATCTAGCATTACTCCAGACACCCACTATATCATTTTAATTATGTAAAAACGCCATAATGATTAGCTCCAGGTAGTATACGAACCATCTTTAAAACCATATTATATATGAATTCGAATTTGGCTGGACAGAGGACCGGTAGATAAGGGATGCTTTCTCCTCGATGGCACCTAATTCCACCTTTGAAAATTCAGAGATCCGTGTTTGTCTGGTTTTCATCTGAATTTTATTTTGTCTCATGAACTTTCTTTCAATTAATACTTTGGTACAGTGATTTTATATGCTATTTTTGCGCCCAAATGATTTATTCGATATATTTATATACATGTACATCCATATGTCAATGCTTTTAATATATAATAATATGACTCAATATTGACTTTTCGAAAAATTTCCACAATCAAAATCACTGAAATGTTTCTCTGTATCTCTCTTCCATACATATAAATGTAATTGAAAATGAGAATACAAAGCATATTTACAAAATGTAAGTGATTTACTTTTGATTTATTTGATATTTAAGTAATGACATATTTAGAAATTCAATAAAATGTACAATTCATTATAATGATTAAAGACTTTCTTTTAATAATTCCATTATAATGGCTTAGAGAGTGTCTTGTTACAATTCCATTATAATGGGTTAGAGGGTATCTTGTTATAATTCCATTATAATGGGTTAGAGGGTATCGTGTTATAATATTATTATAATGGGTTAGAAGGTATCTTGTTATAATTCCATTATAATGGGTTAGAGGGTATCTTCATATAATTTCATTATAATGGGTTAGAGGGTATCTTGCTAGAAATACATTATACATTTATTGCCCTCGGCGGGAAATATGACTTGCCTTGGGTAAGCAAATCCTCATGTCTCCCTACAAACAGGACAATAAATTGTTTATTATACCGAAATACAGAATCAATAATGACTGTCGAATAAACTGCAATGGAAATCGCATGAGGGAGACATGACGTACGCTAGGGAGACGTGAAGTGTAGTCTCCTTGACACGTGATGGCTCTCAACCAATCCGTGACGGTGTTTTTATTAATGGGATATAATAATATGTCTTAATAGCGCTGCGTACATTAAACTACACAACAAACGGGTGAAATATATGAGGAATGTCTAAAGATCTAAAATTAATTGAGTGAATATTAACTAAATGTTTAGGCATGATATATTTAACAGATAAATTTATTCATACACTAATACGTTTGTTAGGAGGAGTGTCGTGTCACGTGTATTGGGAATTATTGATGGAATGTAGTACAACACAAAACATAAGCGATTTGAATAAAAGTGTTCAGACAAAAAAAGTTTATTTTCAAAAGGGGTCAGACCGACGTTTTAGAACCGTAGCGCCATTACATAGAGCTGAAGTATATAAATTAGAGTCACAAGACCGAGTAAGACATAAGGGGGAGAAAATCCCAGAATCAGCAAAAGCTATCTGAGTGGATATGGACTTCCTGGTCATAAGAATCTTAACACTTGAGTTGCAGTTTGTCTGTCCACCATCATCCCATGATCAATTATTCAAACCAACTTGTTTATAAAAATGTTTCGTGTTTAAATTTTTGAAAGATGCACCCACGGCGGGTGTGATCGTTCAACAGGGGATGCTTTCAAAGGTTCATAATTCTCCAATATCATCAGAGTTATATATGCATCCTGGACGACATATTGTAGATTTATACCTTGGTATCTAAGATTTCATATTCATACGTAATATAACAAGAAGTTATGGACTGATAGCAATATATAATGGATATAATTATAGATCTTGTAAACCTGCAATTTGATCATTGTCACTACGTATAGTTTTGAAACGAAAATATCCTTTATCAGAAAGGTAGAAAACTGTAATTTTCTCAGTATAGCAGACGGCCTAATAATATCACAGTTGATCTACCCTCCTGCATTAATGTTTATCTTTCGTTCCTGTTGCACATATTAGTGTAATACAGTGTCACGTTTGCTGTCTTTGTTTGCACAATAAGTTCATTTTATGTAACCACATCAAGGTTATAGAAGGTAGATAACGTATCAAATATCATTAGCATTGATCAGTGCACAAACATATGTCCACAAAACCCACTTTTGTCGACCCAAAGATTTCGAATTTATGTAACAAATTGTAATGGTAGCCCACAGAACTGTATCAGTTGTAAGTGCATACAAAATGTAACGCTAATGACAGATGTGAAATTGGTTTATATCAAATCAATGTCATTAACATTAAACACACACACACACACACACACACACACACACATATATATATATATATATATATATATATATATATATATATATATATATATATATCAGGGCGGTCCCGGGAATTTTGAGATAAAAAGATTCCACTATATATATATATATATATATATATATATATATATATATATATATATATATATATATATATATATAGCGGAATCTTTTTATCACGAAATTCCTGGGACCGCCCTGTTTACTCAGAGGTGTTTACCATCCCGGATTTTCCGCATTTATTCCGGATTTGAGTCCTAAAATACGCATTACGGATTCACTTTCCGAAATTACGCTTTTCCGATATTGTGCCAAAAATTATTTTTTCCCTAGGTTATTGAAGCGCTTGGGATAATTCATATTTATTTGGTGTATTCAAACACCAGTTTGATTATTATTTCCGTTATTCGGAGTCTCTCTGGACTTACCTTTACATGAGTCCTCCGAAAGATGTCTGCTAAAAGAAAAGCAGAAGACGCTTCTGATGTTGAACGTGTTCTGGTCGAGACGCCACCCAAAAGAAAAAAGGTGTTGCAAAGATTTAAAACTAGCTATCACGAGTTCTGGATGTTTCATGTATGAAATTAGGTCTGTGTCGAAATATATGTTCAAAATTTGAGATTACTGACAGATGGCCAAAATTACTGAAAAAAATCATCATGATTACTGAAAGTGTCAAAAAGGGGTAAACACAGACATTATGTAAAGTTACGAAGTTATGCAAAGGGAGGTAACTCGAATATCGAGTTTCATAAACTGGTATCCGTTGTATGAACAAAGTGTATAAAGCTTACGACTGTCACGCTTCCATGAGAATTGGAATAAATCAACAGACAGCGATTCTCACACGTCAAGAAATAATTATGAGTAGATAAGATATATAAACTTAAAGCCTTTGTATTACCGACCTGTCAAAGAGTTATTTTATACAAAAACAATAAAAGTTAACATTAGAAATGTTTCCGGGCTAATGTTAGAAACAGTCCAGATTTTCCTGTCGTGGAACATGTACTGCTACATATTTTGGACGGTTAAATTTTGACCATTTTAATAGGCTGGCCAAATTGTCTAAACTTTAACAATAGACAGAATATGCGCATTAAGTGGGTTGTAAATAGAATATGAAATACAACAGGGATTTAAGATTTGTCAAGATGAAATAGCCACACCTCGAAAATAGTAAACCTCCATATATATATATATATATATTAATCAATGTAGATTTATTATTTTTTATTTCTATTTATCATTATTTATTTATATGGTATATTGATTTTTTTTTATTTTTGTTTTATGCCACACTCATTTTTCAGTTTTAAATGGGTTTTTAATAGTAGGAGAGAGAACCCAGTAACGTAAACTGACAATCTTTCTAACAAACATCAGCTTAGGTTCACCATCGAACAGGTAACTGCAAAAACATTGTTCTGAAGGTGAATAACCCCTAGTTAGACAGGGACAATATCAGAACAATTATTTATCATTTAGATAAAACTCAGGGTACATAAAATACTTACCTGAAATTCTTTGATAACTAGCAAAAATGATATTTATATTTTCATTGTCAATTTGTAATAAATCTCTTTTGATATCAAAATGACAGATACCAAAACATTAATGTTTCGGATGTTCAGAAAACTGTACTAATTTGGTGAACATTGAACCAATACAGAACTTTGAATTCCAGATGTGGGTTGAATTGCCGTGGAAGAATAAGGATTCCCTGTTGATCGGTCACATCCGCTGCAAGCCAACAGTCATATGTATAAGGCGTTTGTCTTTTTTTGTTGTTTAACGTCCCACTCAAAAATCTTTCACTCATATGGAGACGTCACCAAATGCCAGTGAAGGGCTTCAAATATTGGCCTATGCTCGGCACTTTCGGCCATTGATCATGAGGGTTCTTTAACGTGCCGACTGTGACACGGGGCCTCTATTTTTTTCTGTCTCATCCGCAGGACAGGAAACCAACCTGTCGCAGGCTGGACTCGAACGTACGACCTTGCGACTTAGAGTAGAGCGCGCTACCGACTGAGCCAGGCCGGCTCATTTATTATACGTAAGCAAAGAACAAAATCCTCGTCGCAACACCACGATCGAACAGATGACGACATTGTATTTCGTAAATCATTGCATCGCAATCGAAGTATTTATATCGACCGTGAAATTTGCGAAATGTTGAAATCAAATGTGATTTATAATATCCTTGTGTCAATAACTTGTCAGTTTGCAGTCTGTAGATATTGTCTTAACAAATATGCATAGAAAATTTGATTGTTCGTTCATGAAAAGAAAATTGTTAAAAGTGGGCCACGTTTCGGCCGTTCTGGGGCCATTTTGAAGATCCTATATAGTTTAGCCCGTTTTCATTTGCAAACTTCATTTGGTTTCATTTGGCGAAAGTTCTTTCCAATTTGTAAACAGATCGACTCGTTCATTCTTAGGAAGAAATCGAAAAAAGTCTAAAAGACGGAACGAACGGCGGACGACAGATGACGGACGACGACCGACGAAATATGATCGCAATAGGTCACCAACAGCCTGTGGCTAAGATGAACTAAACTCTTAAATAAAATATCTTAGTGAAAAAAGA
This sequence comes from Atrina japonica, assembly GCA_030159075.1. Taxonomy (NCBI): domain Eukaryota; kingdom Metazoa; phylum Mollusca; class Bivalvia; order Pterioida; family Pinnidae; genus Atrina; species Atrina japonica. The sequence goes on along the minus strand of BROG01000569.1, from coordinate 23,863 downwards.
CGAATAAATGTTATTTTCCGATTCACATAACGTTGCGGGGCGAATCAATAGTTTGATTATCATACGGACGGTGACAATCTAGAACGATAACTATTACGAGTGTAATGTAAATATCTGTTATGTTTTATTACCTACATTTTAAACTCACGAAGGTCAATAAAGTGTTCATGAAAATGTTGTATGGTACATTTGATGGCATTCCTATTGGCTGATTGATACATATTTGTACTTGGACAGAATAAATGATATTCATACTGCGATAATCACATCAAGACGAGGATATGTATTTCACCTTATCTGCTATATCACTCATTTTAACCGTTATTTGGTTTTACATTTACAATTCAACGTGGAAAAGAAAATCAACTCTACCTGGACCGAATGGTTACCCTATTATTGGCAACGTCTTCGATCTCGATTTCAAAGAGATTCATACAAAATTGTACCAATGGGGCAAAATATACGGAGACATTTTTCAAATAAATCTTTTCGGTAAGACGTTTGTAATTGTAAATTCGTCCGAAGTTCTTCGTGAACTGTTCTTAAAGGAACCAAACGCAACTCTGACATCGGCACGACCTGATACATTTGCTAAAAACTATATGTTCGCAGATGTGGACGTGGTTTTTACTTCGCTCGATAAAAAATGGACACAGCGTCGGAAACTTGTTTATAAACTCATGCATAGTTATGGAGAAGGAATACAGAAGTTGGAAGCGGAGATGGCCAAAAAATTATTGGAATTGAGGAAAGAGCTATCAGAATCGGGTCAGGCGGCATATAATCCAGGAGTTTTAGTTGACGACTTTGTCATGAGTACACTTGAAATACTAGTAAATATAATTTAAAGTTATTGATATGATTTCTCTCTCTCCCTCTCTCTCTCTCTCTCTCTCTCTCTCTCTCTCTCTATATATATATATATATATATATATATAATGTTTCGATTGCTGTGATTTATTTACATAGTAAAAGTTCAATGATGTAGTGATATTTGTGTTGCATGCTTGTTTTTCTCTACCTGCATCGTGAGATCCTTTGTCATTTACATTAGAATAAAACAATTTCACCTCTATCTCAACAACTGTGTTATCATGTCCGGAACTCTACTCACCACTATCGAAATATTCATTTTTGTGAATGCGTAGATGGTCGGGTAGTTAGGGTGTTGAGCATGGGAGCCAGGGAGGTTGATGGCCTAGATTGAGAATTCGAACCCAGCCAGGGCATGGTGAGTTTATAGGTGCCTTGTTATATCTGTATTCGTGCATTATGTATGGTTTTCAGACGCAGATAGTATCATTTGTGCCCCAAGGTCCGTAGTAAATGTTCAGTGTTTTAGTGATATTCGTATGCATAAGTATTTATAGTCGTCGGAAAGGACTTGATATAATTTTATTTTGTAAATAGGTCTGAGGATGAAATGATCCATATTGGATTATTTTATTGCTCTTAAGTGGAGATAACTATAACTTTTAATGGAATATATTCAGTCGATCTTTTAATTTTTCTAGATACACAATTGCGACGATGAGGTAATTAAGCTATTTTAAAGGGGCATTAGCTGTGTTATTTCATTTTTTCTAATTTTACTAGTTTCTACTTGTACTTGATGTACAATAACGAACAAGAGCAATATACAGAAATATTTTATTACTATATATTTTGTGAAAATAAGGACCACTGTGGTATTTATATACTAATACTATAATAGTAAGGCCAAGTTTTTTTTAATTGCAAGTAAAAATGCCAAACCGGGGTTTCTGAAGCAATTTTCACAAAATATATAGGAATTTAAGAAGTTGTATGCCTGTGTATCTTTTTTTCTGTTATTGTATATCAATCTAGGTAATGAAAAAGGGGATGTGTTTTTAAAGAAATAAAAACATAGCTAATGTTCCTTTAAGGTTTTGTTAAATTGTAGATCTTGGGCAAAAGTCATGGACGAAACAGCGCGTTCCATAGGTATTTTATTGAACTAGATGACACAGCAAATGCGATTGCTAATCCAGGTGTGGATACGCTGTATAATAATTTACCATTTCTCCGCTTCCTGCCATTGCCACCGACCAAAATGTATAGAAGATTCCTAACACTGCGAGATGGCTTACTGCAATTTCTTGATGAGCAGTCGGTATGAAAAAAATATTTATAAAAATAAAATGTCAGTGACAGATACTGAAATATACGGTAACCCAATTTGAGTCATATTTGAAAACTATAGATGGTGGTTCTTATCACTGATCTAAAATTGATACAGCAAAATAGAAAAACGAGAAGAGAACAAAATCATTTATGCTTTCATGTGATTGGAAAAATGACTGGCTGAAGATGTCACACTTCCTTTATCGATTGCTAACTAAATGTAACACTTCCTGTAATAGAAACAAAATATCGCTAAAATTTTGAAATGGTAATTGCTGGCTGACCAGTCTAATTTTGCTACAGTTATGATCTACGTTCGATTAAAATTCATTATAAATGGTTTCAATGTCCAATTATACGCTTTCATTAAAAGCTTGAAGTTGTTAAAATCTAGTACATTTACTTTCACAATTTTTTTTACAAGGAAAATACTAATATTGGAATGTTTACTACAATGAAGAAACTTATATCCGAAAGAAGCAAAGATGCCAGTGACTCGTGGTTTACAGACAAAATAATGGAATCGATGCTAATCAATATTATTGGAGCAGGTAAATATAATACTTAACATGTCCATCCTAACAAAAGTCTTCTACTTCACTTCAAGTAGACCGTTTTTCGATTTTTTCCGGTCCGTCACGGTTTGTGTTAATAGGAACACCTTGGGCTGCACCACTTCCGTTCATGCAGTTTATTGTATACATGACCCGGACTATGAATTACATGCAGGTGGAAGAAGCTAAATTTGAAAAAAAAGAAACAGCCTAAAGAAAAGGGATGCCTTTGTCATCTTTATATGACAAAATCTTACCTAAACGTTTTCCTTCGCTTTTTTGTTTGTTTGCTGTTGTTTAACGTCCCACTCAATAATCTTTCACTCATATGGAGACGTCACCAAATGCCGGTGAAAAGCTTCAAATTTTGGCCTATGCCCAGTTACTGATACACTTGTTTAACCCATTTTTTATTCCGTTATGGTTTGGGGGTGTTTACACATGGAAAGCCGATGTCATTTAATGTAAAACTGAAGAAGTACTAATGAATAATATTGTCTATGAACGATATACAAATGACTACTAAATATTATCAAACCTTATTTTTTTAGGTTATATAACAACCAGGGGCACATTGCTATCGCTCATTCAAATTCTGATGTCATTACCAAAAGTACAAAACAAGCTTCAAGAGGAAGTCGACAGAGTTATCGGGCATGATAGACATCCATGTTTGAATGACAGACAAGCTATGCCATTCCATGAAGCAGTAATTCTAGAGACTTTAAGATTTATTTCTCATGTTCCTTCAGCTATACTACATTCAGCGTCAGAGGATGTTAATTTCCGAGAATATCTGATTCCTAAGAACTCCTTGGTAAGTTATTGTTCTAGATAAAACCTATCGTCAATGGTATATATTAATTACCATGTATATTGTTCAACAAAGTAATTCAGACGTGGTGCTCTAAGGTAGATTTTGTTTATTTTTTGCATTCTTAAGATACAAACCAATATGTCGGTCATAGAAAAGGTTTTAAAAGATAAACGAAAAATTGTAATGGAAAATGCTGTAGTTAATAACTAAAGATGTTTCTTTTTATGATGAAACTTCAATGTACGTTGAATTATAAGATAAACATACGTATGTTTATGACAAAATGGACCATTAATGATAGTACAAATGATAGTGAATAGAAAAACGGTAAAACAATGTTTTAATCGAGACATTAAGTGGAAACAAAACAACCAAACACAAAACAAAAAACCATTTTTATAAGAAGTCCTAAACCAAAGTTAGTAGAATAAATGAATACAAATTCCACCTAGATTGGACTAGTAATTAAGTGAGCTTATAAATCAATCAAGTGCAACATTCTTTAAAATTTAGTCGTTTGTTGACAAAAGACACGTATAGCTTCATTAAAACATTAATTTCGATTTGTCGTTATATTTTGGTTTCTTGGAAGATTTTAACAAATCTATGGTCAATGCATCACAGTAGCAATGATTGGGAAGATCCCTTTAAGTTTGTGCCAGAGAGATTCCTCGACGGAAACGGCGAGATTTTACCAGCAGACCACGAAATCAGGAAACGGTATGTGTATATAAAAATAAATAGAAACAGAAAAATTATTTATCAACAAAAGTGTTACAGAATGTCGTGACGAATTGTTTTGAGTTTATTATGTTTATTAAGAAGGGTATTACCTGGCAATAATAATATCACATGACATTTAATAAGCGGTGTTTAAAGATTTTATTATGCAATGGTGAATCCTTCAATTCAAATATTCCATTTTTTTTCATACCTACTTATCATAATTTATCGTAGTTTTATCACCGATAACATAAAGATCAGAATGTTGGTATTTTCCCAAATCTTTTTCCTCTTCTTTTAGTTTTGTGGCCTTTGGAATTGGAAAGAGGTCATGTATTGGTGAAGCGTTTGCTAGGTCGAGGATATTTTTGTTTCTGTCCAGCTTAATGCAAGGGAACAGTGTGCTGCCACCAAGTGAAGATAAACCAAATATACTAGATCCAAGGAAAATGAGTCCTGGTGTAGTTATGATACCGTATCCATACACCTGCAGGTTTATCAAACGACAATTTTGATTCTCTTTAATGAATGTCGTACTTTCATTATTTCAATTCCACTTAGAGACAGATAAATATGTATGGCACTGTTTCGGGTTCGTCTTTAATCCGTTATCATTCTCGATTATTTTTTACCTATCACGTAACTACCGATTTACTATAGGCGTCGATGCTTCCGGTTCGGTACCAAGGGAGATGCATTATTTCGTTAATAAATTAAATTGTCAGGATATTTCACGTTTGCTAAATTGTTCACATTAATTCCTATTGGTTATTGACATAAAATGATTAATAACAATCATCTGACTTTCAGATATACCTTATTATTTATTGCGTATTGATGCAATCATAATCGTCTTGCGAGTCAATGAACAGTTTTATAAAGCAAACTCTTTTAACAGTTAACACAAGTTTTCATAACAAAAGGACACTTTCCACACTCGGAAATGTTATCTACATACATTGTATTTCTTCATCAACGCGAAGGCACAGAAACCGGAAATCGGTATGCCTGTGCAAAGGAGAAGTGGCGCAAGAGAATTCCATAACCACAACGGATTACGTACAAACAGAAATCAGTGCCATTGACTACATGATTCATTTACAACTTTTGCCCCTTTAATTGCTTCCTTGTTTCTTTATCATACGGAGCAAACTTAATTTAGAAGAAGAAACAAAGCTCGCGGCGCATGGTCTTTAATTTGACATTTCGATATATCGACGACGTTTTGTCAATTAATAATGATAATTTTCCTACCTATGTCAATGTGATACATCTCAAAGGGCTGGAAATTAAAAATACAACAGAATCAAGCACGTATTTTATTACATTTTGTTTACTATGGACACAGACAGGAAATTAGCAACCAGGATCAACGATAAACGCGAAGATTTCAGATTCCCCATGTTTCCATATATCTCAACAACAACAAATATATATATATATATATATATATATATATATATATATATATATATATATATATATATATATATATATATATATATATATATATATATATATATACTACAGATGTAAAGGAAAACAAAACAATCGGAGTGGCTTAAGCTTATAAATATTGTAATGCTTTATCATAAAGACAGCTGATTTTGTTAACACAGATGCTTTGTAGTCAGATCCATGGTGAAATCACACCCCTCCTGGCTGTGAATTTTTGATAAATTTCTATATCCCTCGAGAATAAGTTCCCATACCAGATCTTTAAGTGCATATCCAGATTTACGTCTAAAATTTCGGTAACCTACATTCAGGGCTCTCTAACACAAAGGAAAACTATGGAATTATTTCTGCGCTGCCATTGTATTATCAGTGCCAACTATTAAATACTCGTGCTCACCTCAGGGTTAAGTCTTCAAAAGGAAATGGGTAGTGAACATAAATTTCATAGATGTAGTAGAAAAGTGATGAATAAATGCTTCTTATACTTTTGAGCACATCCCTATGGGCTCTTTGATAAACATTGAACATCAGACAGTATATTAGTATCTGAATTTTATAATAACCACGTGTATATGTGGACAGGGATCTCACTATAATTGCTATAGTACTCGATGTATTTGTTATCTACTTTCCAAAATTCCAACGGATTCCAAAAAGGATGACTCAAGAAAATGTTATTATCATGTAAATTGGTCTGAATACAGAATTATGTTTATAAGTTTATATTGTTGGTTCTGATTGGACATGATTACACCTTATAAAACATTATTTACTCAATCATTGAAACGTCCTAGTTAAAGTAGAACTTCGGTGAGTCGAAATTCAATAAGTCGAATTTCTCGATGTTTCGAACTATTGACAAAGTCCCAAATAATTATGTTATTTAAAACTACTTATAAATATTTTATAATTCGAACTTTTATGAATTGTTTCGAATGAATGTCTGACCCCACTTCTATAAAAACATCGAAAATTCCTACATATAATTCAAAGTCATAATTTACATGGGTACGAAATCGCCCCATGATAATTCTTCTCCTTGTCATAAATGCTCAGTGTTTTATATTCTCGAAAATTAAGTCAAATTCATTAATTATAATGACCGAATATGTTTTCGAAGCTTCATATACCAGGGCCCGAAAACAGATGAGGCAGGGGTTTTGGGCTACCAGTTGAGCCCCCAAAGACTGTGGCTGTAGCAGGGGAAGCCCACGGACGAGATAAGTGAACATTTCGATAAGAAAAACACAGTTTCCTAACATTTCAATGACAATATTTATAATCAAAGTACTGATAAGAGTTGCTGGCAATCGTAAGTTTTAAGTATAATACATTCTTCAGTATACTGAATACTTTTTAATTCGGTAAAATTAAGTTTTACAAAAAAGTAACTAAAATCGGGTCAGATATTTTGCCTCAAGTGAGTACTGATGGCTTATTTATTATGCAACAAACTACATAGATCAGCGATATGATGATAAAATCTAGTACTTATAAACATCGTTTCATCGATATTAAACTTCTATGCGATAGTGCAGTATTATACCCTTACGTTACATTTCCTATCAGTAGCCTTAAATCTCTAGGTCAATACGTGTGCATGTAAAACATTTTTCCAACTTCGATGACTGCCGAGAGTTTCATCTTGCCAATACACAGTAAGGTAAACTTGACAAAAACTCATTTGCATATTAAGCGTTCATAAGAATTGTTAACAGTCCGGTCTATCGCTTTGAATGTCAATTCTACAACAAGCTGGAAAATTAAGTGATAGTGTTGTACAAAAGAAACTGAAGACTTCATCCCCATATCTTAGGTCAAGATCAACGGTAACTTCTCAATGGTATACCCTTCTTGAGACTACATCCCCAAAACGTATCACTCTCAAGAATGCACCAACAACTACGATACTCATACGAATCTCAAGCACCCTCGCAACAAGAGCTTTGTGATAAAATGAAGACTCTTGTAAATATTACAAATATCACATAAAGGACCTTTGATTTTGTATAAAATAAAACAGCAGGACATATCTGACATGCAAAATAAACACAGGTATATCTAATTTTAAAAGCGAAAATGTACCTGTAAAGTACAACGTGCTTCTATTCACATTGATACGAATGGTTATAGCAGATAGGTAGACAGGGACGATATCAGAACAATTTGTAATGAATGTCATTTATCTCTTTTCGAATATGTGACTTTTAAAGTGATATAAGCTGTCACATTTGTAATTTTTGTTCCCTGACATATAGTCGAGAATATGATAAAAAGTGTATTTAAATACATTGTCAAACACGTGAAACGTTGTAAAAGATTTTCTTTTCGAACTTTGTTTTATTGTTTTATTAGAATTTAAGTTTTCCCGTACCTTAAAAAGTCCAGCTGTATTTCCGTATGCAGTGACCTTCCAAATAAACTCTTTCGCTATATCAAATGTACTTCGTAATTCGGTCAGGGGATCTCGGTTGTTTACGCGCTCGGAATATGCTAGAATCAGTCGATATTTATGTGTTTTATATATCTTTTAAAAAACAGGATGTGATTTTTATTGAAAAGTGCATGTAGTATTTAAAAAAATATGCTTTTCAATGCTATTTCAAATACCTGAATAAAATCGGATGAATATACAAATAAACATATCCCGTCACTAAAAGAAATTTTTCCCGATCTTTAATGTTACCCTGAATGCTGACGTTGACAAAATCAAAACAATACAACTGGAGTTGGGTAGTATATGATCATCTGTGTCAAGAATGATAAAGCCGATAATGCGATGGGACAAGTTAAAAATGGGTCGAGATCACCCGATACACCCGGCACGTGGACAATTTCAGAAACAAACTTTGCCTGGTTTAGGTATGAAATGATGATGTACGATAATAAACACAAAGGGTAATAAGAATAGAATGTATATTATTTGCAAATAGCATGTGTTTATTGGACACTTGGTAATCTTTGTAAAAAAATGCGTTTGGCAGGATTGTTGTAAGTGTGCACATGCATTTGTTATTCTAACCACTAGATGGTCTCTTTAAATTATATATGAGATAGAATATCACATAAGATGGGTATGTAAATTTGTTCACCTACGACAGCTCATGTGGCTTAAAAACAGATTGAATATATATATATATATGTATATGTATATATATATATATATAATGTATATGTATATATATATATATATATATATATATATATATATATATATATGCATATAATATACCAAGTAAATCCCTGCATCATCATCATCATCATCATCACCAATCGGCCAAGTGGTTAGAGCATTGCACTTTGAACCAAGAATATATATATATATATATATATATATATATATATATATCCGTGAATTAGCCAACTATATGATTGATGCAAAGTAAACTAATGGTTTTGAATGAGTATTTTGAAATTACTATGTTTGATGTTAGAATACCCAGTTCATATAACAGTCTCATCCCTATGTCCGATTAACACATATTGAACATCAGACAGTATACGAAAATCTGCATACTGAAATAATCACGTGATAAGTGAAGATGGATCTCACATTATCTGCTATATCACTCGTTGTGATTGTCATTTTCTTTTACATTTATAATTCAAAATGGAAAAGAAAGTCAAATTTACCTGGACCAATTGGTTACCCTATCGTAGGAAACGTGTTCGATGTCGATTTCGAAAAGATTCACAAAAAAATGTTTCAATGGGGCAAAGTATACGGAGATATTTTTCAAATAAGACTTTTGTAATAGTAAATTCGTCTACAATTCTTCGTGAACTTTTCTTGAAGGAGCCAAATGCAACCCTGACATCAGCAAGACCAGATACATTTGTCAAAAATTATATGCTCTCAGATGTGGACGTAGTGTTTACTTCGCTCGATAAAAAATGGACCCAGCGTCGGAAATTTGTCTATAAACTCATGCACAGTTATGGAGAAGGAATACAGCAGTTGGAAGCGGAGATGACCAAAAAATTATTGGAATTGAGGAAAGAGCTATCAGAATCGGGTCAGAAGGCATACAATCCACAAGTTTTGGTTGACGATTTTGTCATGAGTATACTTGAAATACTAGTACATACAATTTAAATTTATCAATCTGATCTATCAATCTATCTATCTGTCTATCTATCTCTCTGTCTTTTTGTCTGTCTGTCTATCTGTCTATCTATCTATCTATCTATCTGTCCTTCTGTCTGGGGGGGGGGGGGGGGGGGGGGGGGGGGGGGGGGGGGGGGGGGGGGGGGGGGGGGGGGGGGGGGGGGGGGGGGGGGGGGGGGGGGTGTCTGACTGTGTATCTGTTTATCTATCTATCTATCTATCTATCTATCTATCTATCTATCTATCTATCTGTCTGTCTGTCTGTCTATCGCGTACGCTTGAAATACTAGTATATATCATTCAAACTTGTATATATATATATAAATTTCGAGATATATGTATATTTCGAGATTTGTTAAATTTCAGACCTTGGGCAGAAGTCAAGGACGAAACAGCGCTTTCCATAGGTATTTCATTGAAATAGATAAAACAGCAAATGCTCTTGCTAATCCAGGTGTGGATACCCTGTATAATAATTTACCATTTCTCCGCTTCCTGCCACTGCCACCAACGAAATTGTATAGAAGATTTCTGACACTGCGAGATGGATTATTGAAATTCCTTGATGAGCAATTGGTATGAAGAAAATTTTCATACTACAATTTTAATGACAGATATTAAAATATATATAGCAACCACAGTAAGTTAAGAAATTATTTTTATATGATTGGTAGAAACGACTGATTGATATTTCTGATAATTGCTGGTCACGGATATACAGTATAAAGTAATACTGAATCTCTCACACACACACACACACACACACACACACACACACACACACACACACACACACACACACACACACACACACACACACACACACACGCACGCACGCACACACACACACACAGTAATATCTGCTCTAGTGACCACCTGTATATAAAGACCACCTGGTCACAAAGATCATTTTTGTACATATCAACCTCTATATAAAAACCACCTCCATATAAAGACTAGTTTCCTTGTGTCCCTATGGAGGTCTTAATATATAAGTTTCACTGTTTATATATATAAAGAGTATATATATATATATATATATATATATATATATATATATATATATATATATATATATATATATATATATATATATATATATATATATATATATATATATATATATATATATATATATATATACATGTATACACAGTAATACCTGGTTACCTGTTTATACAGTCCAGTATTTTTCAAGTCCCTTGACTGCGTACGTCAACTAAATTGAACCTGTGTATAAGGGTCACCTGCGCATTAAGGTCAACATTTTCTGGTCCCTTGTGTGGCCCCTATATACAAGTTTTACTGTATGTGCTAAATCCAGCGGGAGTTGTTTGACTTGAATTGTTTTAGTATGATAACTGAGTTTTAAGATAATTTTATACCGTTAAGATATATGTTGAGTTGAATAATATATGGGTCTGCAACTGAATTCTTACAAACAGGACCAATCGAGTAATCGATAAAAAAACCATTCGATTAACAGGTTAATAGAAATTCACTGATTTGACAACTCTTATATATGTATATATATATATATATATATATATATATATTATATATATATATATATATATATATATATATATATATATATATATATATAGTGGATGATCACAATAAGACCAAATACTGTGGTTTGATTTTTTTAGGTATTATCTCTAGTGAATGTATGTTCTTATTGTAAGAAGTTCAAGAGAATATTTGTGGTCTTAATTTTAAGGCAGTCTTTAGGCGATGTACCACTGTATATACATCTGTGTGTGTGTGTGTGTGTGTGTGTGTGTGTGTGTGTGTGTGTGTGTGTGTGTGTGTGTGTGTGTGTGTGTGTGACCAACACCATAAGTATGAAAGATGGCTGATTGGGTAGGGTGTCGTGCTTAAGAATCGAGTGGTTGTTGCCAGAGAACTTTATCTCAGCCGAAGTGTCCGGCTATGTCTCTGTTTGTACCTATTATTCCGTGCATACTCTATTCTTAGAAAATGTTGATTGCTCCAGTGATATTTGTTTGATATATTATCTTTACTTTTAATCTTACTTAGAATTCGTGTTATGCGATCGCCTTACATTTTTGAAAGCCAATCGTCGATTGTTACCTAAATATAACATAAATCTGTAATTACAAAGACACCAGAATTAATAAGAATTGGTAATAAAGAATAACCAAACATCATGAAAAATTGAAATGCTAAGTACTGTCCCCTTGGTTTGATTCTACCTGAGGTACTACAAAAGCAACATCCGAATTTTATTGTAGTCTGTTTCGATGTTCATTTATACACTTTCTTTAAAATGTACTACGTTTCATTTAAAAGTGTTTGTTTTCAAGGGGGATAGTGAGAGTGGAATGTTTACCACAATGAAGAACATTATATCCAATGAAAGTAAAGATGAAACTGTTTCGTGGTTTACAGAAAAAATAATGGAATCGATGCTGATGAATATTCTTGAAGCAGGTAAAACAATGCTTGCCATGATATTTTCTAACAATATACTTCTACCTGTCTTCCAATACGCATTTTCGATTTTCGAATCCAGCTTCGAAGCAAAATGTAGGCTGCATCACTTCTTTTTAAAACATTTAATTGTATATATAACCAGGAATACGAATTACGACAGAAAGCAGATTTGGAAACAGCCATAATGAAAGGGTGACACTTTGTAGCCCATACAAATAAGTCAAACATATTTTCCTGGTAGATAATTTGAAACAATTTATGAAATGAATTCTTCCAATGTAAACATCAACTAAATTTTTATGACGTCCCGTGATCAGAATACAGACTATTGTGACAAATTTAAAAGTCCTATATCGAGTTTAACTAAAGGTCGTAAATCCAGACGTAGGCATAGACGTAAACGTAAGAGTTTATGATCGATTTTACGTGTGCGCAGACTGCGTTTCACGAAAGGTTGTAACGTTACTCGTTACGTTTTTTTTAACGTAAGTCCAGATGTAAGTTACGACCGGAGCTCTTCAGTGGGCGATAGATAAATAAAAATAGCAACAGGAGCTGTGCATGCCTCGCATTTACTTTCATTTTTAACTTTGTGCTAATCACAACGATATCGTAGATGCATCGGTGTCAAGGAAAATAATAACGGGGGGTAAAACTGTAAACAGCATTGGACAGAAGCTGATATGAAATTCTTCGTAGACGAGTATGTAAGTATGTAAGAAAAGGGAAATTAGAAATAAATCGACGACTAAAAAAACTGAATTAGATCTAGAGTTTAAAATATGTGAATGTGTGTGATATTGTGTTTGTTTTTGAAATTATGTCGAAGCTCAAAGTTAAAAATTCTAAAATGCTTCCACATTAATATTTTCCTTGTGCTACTTGTATTTGGTCTTAAATGATGATACTATGGTATGTGATATTGCTGAATATAAAATAAGAAAAATTTTATCGTAAAATATTCGCATTTCCTAGATGAGTTAACTTTGTTATTTCATTTATATATCTATTATTTGTTTGCATAAAACTATCGATAAAATAAACAAACAAAGTGGATTTTTGTATATATGCATGTCCCTCGATCGGTATTAATTAAAATAGTTTTAAAATCTAATTATAATAAATTTAAACGTACCGGCAACTGTCTCAAGGCATATTAAAATCTTAAACATTTTATTAAGTAAGTAGATTGATATTTTATTATTTTTCAAATTATTTAAATTATAAATTAAGTGAAATGAATAAAAAAAATATATTCTAATCAAAACACAAAATTAGCACTTTTGGCAGGGGCGGGATGGACATAACGACTCATTTGAATTTTGAGGGGTGGGATCGTAGCCCTGAAATAGTTTTTTATTTTCTATATATTTATTTAGTGATAATGGAAGTTATACTTGTAATATTAGACTTAACATTTCACCATTTATTTTAATTCAAAGTTGTATACTTATTGACTTCTGTTTCTTTCTCGAGTTGACCGGTAGTTCGTGTAAACATGCATGTAAACATGCACGTGCAGAGTGAAAGTGTTTTTTCGCAGCCAGTCCCTTGTCTAACCCCACTGATGCAGTGATTGGGATTGATGTCAGCCACAAATCCCTTAAGTTCATAAAAACCGATTCTTCTTTCAAAACAATAGATCTAGCCTATATCTTTTTTCAATTTACATCTAAATCTAATTCTCAGCATTTGCGGACGTTTTGAAAAAAGCATTCTTGATTCTGTGTTTTTTTTTCTCCCAAATGAGAAGCAATTTAAATAATTATAACATACGATGTCGCCAATTCTATCTTACGTGTGAATTTACGCCTATCCTATGGCACGCGTAGGTTTTCACGTAAATCTACACGTAAACATAACTTACGACTTTTAGTAAAACGCAAAATACTCGTAAGTTACGACTACATCTGCGTTTACGTCTACGTGTGGATTTACGACCTTTAGTAAAACTCGCTATTAAAGAGTAATCGGAAAACGTATTTTTGTTGTTTATATAATAAACTCTTATCAATATTTCGAGTGAGTCTACACTTATAAATAAAGTCACATTTGAAGGATAATATTTTGCCCGTGAAAGACAGACAACTATCATCAATCTTCTTAAAGTATTTGCTTAAAAGAATACTAGATAAATATATTATATATTAGTCATCTATTATTTTCTTGACTTCCGACACCCTTGGATATATAGTGTTGTTGGTTTTAGTGCTTTATATATATATATATATATATATATAAATATATATATATATATATATATATATATATATATATATATATATATATATATATATATATATATATATATATATATATATATATATATCAAATGATCACCTCGCGTGTAACTAGGACATTTTCATTGCGTCACCAAAATTACATTCGCTGTGAAGAGAATCCCTGTTACTGTTATACTACTATTACCAGATTATAAACTCATTATTACTTTTGAAAGTTTGCGAATGGGAATTTGATGTCATTAAATTTTAAAAAATTATTCCAATATGCGGTATACAATTGAATTGGATTTAAAAAAAATCTTATATTTTAGGTTATGTAACAACGAAGGGCACATTGCTATCGCTCATTCAAATTCTGATGTCACTACCAAAAGTACAAAACAAGCTTCAAGAGGAAGTTGCCAGAGTTGTCGGACATGATAGACATCCATGTTTGAATGACAGACAGGCTATGCCATTCCACGAAGCAGTCATTCAAGAGACTTTAAGATTTATTTCTCATGTCCCATCTTCTATACTGCATTCTGCGTCCGAGGATATTAATTTTCGAGAATACCTGATACCGAAGGAATCCGTGGTAAGTTGATCTTAGAACTTAAATATATCGCCATTATTATGTATTAAGATTTATGTATATCGTCTAGATTGTGTAATTTCATATTCCTTTGTTATGTTTGACATTGAGGATACACTTTAAATCCTGACGATGCCCAATTTTTAATGACAAATCCTCTTGCCAAATTGATAAAGCATCCGATTTAAGGATCCGCCGTAGATAACGACACTTCAGTAGCATCCTAAAAATAAAGGGAACAAATGTATTCTTATCACAATAATAATAATACGGATGATATTTCATAAAAGTGTTCTATTTAGGGTACTAATAAAAAAACGGAGCAACCAACCACAAAACATAACAAACATTCATGAAAAAGGTTACAAACGATTGAGTCTTTAAGAAAAAAAAATAATGTTTTAGTTGGTATGGCCTAATTGTTAAATTAATTTAAAAAACTTTATTAAATGCTACATAAAAATGATACGTTCTTAGTTAATAAACACTTTTTCAAAAGTTTTGACTTAGTGTCATCGCCATACAATTGACAGATTTTAACAAATTTATGGGCAATGCATCACAGTGACAAGGACTGGAAAGATCCATTCAAGTTTGTGCCAGAGAGATTTCTCACTGAAGGCGGTGAAATCGTACCAGCAGACCACGAAATCAGGAAACGGTATGTTAATATTAGAAATAATGATAAAGGTAACAAACACTATTTAGCTAAATAGTACAAAACGTCATAAATAATTGACTGATTTATTAATGTTCCAAGAGATAGTGCATGTCACGAAATCAGAATGTTGAGTTACTTATTTGTTCGGTAGTGGTTGTTTAGTCGTCTGCACTAGTTGTGACAATGATTTATTCATCACTTGATAAATTTTATGAATTGGATCTCAAAATATTATAAATATAATACCCTAGTTATAATGCTCATGACGATCGTTTTTGTCAAATAGATTTCATCAGTTGAACTCCAGTTTAAAATAGATGTTTATTTTCCAAAGAGAAAGTGGTATCATACAAAGCTAAATAATAAATCTAAATTTATAACCAAAATCCGCTCAATTGATGAAGTCTAATTGATAGAAACGATCATCTTGAGCATTATTACTTTGATATTATGTTTACAATATTTATTTCATTTAAATTTGACTGTGGAACTCATGGCTGATGAACAGGTCAACAGTGATGCTTTCTCCTCTATGTTACCTGATCCCACCTGGATTTCTGATAATGATCTGGATTTCCAGAGGTCCGTGTTTGTCCAGTATTCACTAGATTATATATGTACATGTATATAGTACATCATTAACATCCTATCACAGATTAATATATTGTTATCTGTGATTTTTATATTGTGGATTGGCTTTATGAAAGCAAAATAAGGAACTTTATATACAACGTTACGTGATTTGGGGTGTAATGAAATGGCTTCGTTCATACAGTTGAAACATTCTATTGTCTATTTGTATCATAATAATCAGTTTTATCACTTGAAAAAATATCAATTCATTTTCCCTGTCTTTCAGTTTTGTTGGCTTTGGAATTGGTAAGAGGTCTTGTATTGGCGAGTCGTTCGCCAAGTCGAGGATATTTTTGTTTCTGTCCAGCTTAATGCAAGAGTACACTGTACTGCCACCTAGTGGAAATAAACCCAAACTACTGGACCCCAGGGAAATGGTCCCTGGCGTAACTATGATGCCATACCCATACACTTGCAGGTTTATTAGAAGAGAAATATGATAAATGCTTTCAATCTTTCAAGTTAGAGAAAAATAACTGAAATACATGATATCGTTATTAATTACAGGTAGATAAATTTGTATTTTAACAACAAATCACATAATTATTACCGATTCATTTAATATATCTACGTCCACTGAATATTCTTAAGGTAAACGTAACATATACATGTACATTGTAATATAATTTATAAATAAATTCCTGAAATAACAAGTATGAAGTTTACATAAAAACAATTCTTTGATTGCTGTTTACCCCACACCTTCTAAGATATATGATAGCGGATAGTTTTTAATGTTGTGGGAGAAATCACGGCTACAATAAACCTATAGAAAAGCACCATTCTTCCGCAGGTGTACTGGCAAACTTTCTCACAAAATCAGTTTAGACTCGAACCTGAATCCGCGCTGATTAGATTCAAGATTCACGATTTTATTGACTTAAACTTCAAACAGTTTATCACCATACAATATGGCTATTAACAGTAACGCATTTGACTCATATGACAGTTTATTGTGTTTTAGTCTATGATACACTTCATATATCAAAAGTATGCAATGTCATATAGTACAATTCTCAATTAACTTTTTGAAGAAGCAATAATGAACCCCTACACGGATTCTTCAACCCCAGAATACATACTGAACTCCATTATAATGGACATAGCTTATCACAGACTGTTTAAGCCTGCACGCGTTACAAACAATGACTGTTCTGAACAGAAACGTCTTTTCCTTAAACTTAAATTTACAAATAAAGGCATAGACGCTTTAAACATTGGCAATGTTCTAAATCACAATTAAGTTCAGTCCTGTATTCCACCATATTTTAAACTGAAAACCACGCCTTGCATTTCATATAGCTATACACCTAGCATCGCATTCAAGCTATTCAATTACAAACAGGTTTTGCAGTGCCTAGACATCAACCATCTTCTACACAACACTGTCACATGTTCATGCGCATCATCTCCTTTCAAATACAATACTATCGGGCATGTCATTACCGGCGACGTTTCTATTGTTGAAAATGAAAGCCTCAAAAATCTTATTTTAAGGGGCCCTAAATACCGGGAAGCCCGGTTCCTTTAATTGGCGTCAGAATTTCAGTTTAGTTTTGGATTCTGTCGAAGATTATGCCAGACGATGGGCCAAACATGAAGACGTAGAACTAGATACTTTGTCTGAATGACTGAAAGCCATACGATGGTTGATAAAATCTCGTATTCGAAAACTTAAAGGGACTATGAAAACTTGTTATCCCTCTGTATTTAATGATCCAGAAGTAGTAACTGAACTGGATAGGTTACATGACCAATATGTACTGGTTCCAGCAGACAAAGCCTCAAATAATATAGTTTTTATTTGTAAGGCACATTACTATAATTGCTTATTAGAAGAACTTGGGTTTAATACGAATTCTGGTAATCCTACATACACACGTAGCTCACTTTCAAAGGACGAGATCCTTCAAAATCACGTATCCGTATTACGCTCATTTGATATACCTACAACGGATACTGATTTCGAGCTACCATATTTATATTGGATACCTAAACTTCATAAAACCCCATATAACCAAAGATACATAGCAGGATCTACCAAATGTTCTACCAAACCTTTATCTTTACTCCTTACCAAGATATTGACAGCCGTTAAGGAGAAACTTCAACAATACTGTACAGTTGCTTATATTCCAGAAGCGGTGTAAATCAGATGTGGATACTTAAAAATTCTAAACAGCTTTTAGAAAATTTGAAGGCACACAATTTTTCTCGAATTCACAGTATGAAAACTTATGACTTTTCTACTCTTTACACTACTATTCCACATAAAAAAATTAAAAGAAAGACTTTTCAGCATCATAGACAACTGCTTTTTCACTAAAGGTAGTACCCGAAAATTTAAATATCTAGTGATTGGCTATCAGGATACTTATTTCGTCAAACACCACTCTGATTCTACACATAAATATACTGAAGTTGATATAAAAAACATGCTGGAATTTCTAATAAACAATATATTTGTAATGTTCGGAGACGTGGTCTTTCAACAAACTGTCGGCATTCCTATGGGAACCAATTGTGCTCCTTTATTGGCCGACCTGTTCCTTTATTCATACGAAGCAGACTTCATTCAGAAACTGCTGAATCAAAAGAAGAAAAAGTTAGCGGTGTCCTTTAATTTGACATTTAGATATATCGACGACGTTTTGTCAATTAATAATGACAATTTTCATACATATGTCAATGCGGTATATCCCAGCGAACTAGAAATTAAAGATACAACAGAATCAAACACACCCGCTTCATACTTAGACATTTTACTTAATATAAACACAGACGGGAAATTAGCAACGAAGCTATACGATAAACGCGACGATTTCGGCTTTCCCATCGTAAATTTTCCACATTTAAGTAGTAATATCCCTCAGTCACCCGCATATGGAGTTTATATTTCCCAAATGATCCGATATGCCAGGGCGTGCACAACATATGAAGATTTCATATACAGAGGTAAACTACTCACTGACAAATTATTGACACAGGGATATCGAAAACCGCGTTTAATGTCAACGTTCCGCAAGTTTTACGGTCGGTATAATAGTCTTGTTTGCGACTACTCTGTTTCACTAAGTGAAATGTTGAGTTGCCTTTTCGTTGGCGGTTGTTGAGTCGTCTGTACCAATTGTGATGAGGATACACTCCTCACGTGTTTCATTGGACTTGACTGTGGATTCACGGCGGGTGTGACCGGTCGACAGTGGATGCTTACTCCTCAATGGCACCTGATCCCACCTCTTGGTTTCCAGAGGTCCGCGTTTGTCCATTTTTACCGGATTTGTATCTATGTCCTGGACATTCTTTTGATTTACACTTTGGTATCTGAGGTTTTTATATTGTACAAAATCTAACATACCGAGCCCGATCTATAACTATGCCAACGGTACTTATCCCTTTAACACCATAACTAGCCCAGGTAAATAAATACAGTGGAACCTCACCTAAACACCACCTCTTTTAGAAGACAACCTCACATTTCAGATCATAATTTTCAGTCTATTGACAAATATCTGATAACTACAGGTCCTCACTTAAGAGACCACCTTTGAATCAGTCAGTTAGATGGTCGTAAAATCGAGGTATCACTGTAGTATGTCTACCAAGACTCTGGAGTGTTAGGGTGATATACTCTATTGTCGATCATGCAATGCTCTTACCACTCGGTAATGGAGGCTCCCATTTTCTTGATACTACATTACTGACATTCACTAAAGGGAAAAACGCAAGATAAACAGTTGCGGTGATTTAAACTGATAGTAGCAATTAGTAACAATAAAATAAGATTTAAAATAAAATACCTACATGTATATAACGAAATATCACAAATAAAACATCTGTTTCATTTTAGGTATTTAACAGAGTTCTAATATTTTACACTCGAACTGAGTTACTGTCTTGATTACAGTAATTGATTTTTAAGAATTCCCCATATTCATATAACATACGCTAAATTTATATCGGTGCTTCATTCGTTAACTAAAGAGGAAATGGCGGATTCGGGAACTTCAACACGTTGTACAAAACAAACTTCAGAGGAACGCTGTTGTCGGAAATTAGAATATGAATCAGGAAACCCAAAATATACGTAAATTTGCAGAAGGAAATTGACAGAGTTGTCGGACAATAGACAACCATGTTTGAATGATAGATATGATAAGTACAATGGAGCAGTTATTCTAGCGACATTGAAATTTATTTATCATGTACCTTCATCCATACTACATTCTGCTTCAGAAGATATTATTGTTGGAAAGTACATCATCCCAAAGGACTTCTTAGTAAGTTACTATAATCATTTTATATAAAATAATTTCTAGACCAATACCTCCACCGCAGGGAAAAAAATCAAACCCCAAAATAATACCTCCGAAAATAAAGCAAACAACAAGCAATTGCCAAATACGAAAATCAAACACATTAACTAATTTACTTACTAACTAAAAACGAAAAAGAACGAAAAACAAAATACAGTAAAACCTGCTTTAGCGACCACCTTTGTATAAAGACCACCTGGTGTCAAAGACCTCTTTTTGCTGTCTCCAATCGTACCATTTGTGTACAAATCAACCTCTATATAGAGACCACCTTCCTAGGTCCAAAGAGGGTGTTTATAAACAAGTGTCACTGTATTTCGTGTATAAACTGAGATCAGCATAAAATAAAAGGAAATGCTATCGAACAACTACGATTTATAAATGTTAGAACAGTTCCACTAAGATATAAATTATAATTACAATTATCTGAAATGAATTGGAAGTAGAAACTATGGGACCTAATAATGAACAAATTTATAGTATAATTTAATACACAAGCCATGGGAGAGTAATTTTAATTTCGCAACAAAATGAGGCAACGATCTTCAACGTTTATCTAATATAAACATT
Organism: Atrina japonica; assembly: GCA_030159075.1. NCBI lineage: Eukaryota > Metazoa > Mollusca > Bivalvia > Pterioida > Pinnidae > Atrina > Atrina japonica. The sequence goes on along the minus strand of BROG01000569.1, from coordinate 2,601 downwards.
GTTAGTTTATATTTCTGTTTGTAATCGGCATAAATATGTATCAAAACATTTGATGAGTTTTATTTTGTTGGGACAAAATACAATGAAATATTGAAGAATAACATGTTCCCTACCAGAATATCCTACAAATCCTAGAGAAACAAATACATCGCGAAAATAAATTAGAGTCAAAATATCATAAAAAAATAAAAATTTGATTTCAACAGAATACTCTCACGTAGTATTTCTGTCACATATAGGTAAACACACAGAATAAATGATAGTAATGAATCAAGAGGAGAAAAATAAATGAAATCATACAGCAGTGACTGAAAATGTCAAATTCTGATAAGACGTCAGATAATTAAAAAATTAGTTTGCATATTTATACGACATTAACAAGCTTAAATCATACATCCATGTAGATGTAAATCGTTATTTAATCCATGGGGCAGATCTGAAGAAAAATAATTTCAAAAATAAATACCCCCTTATACCTATTTCATCCCACTTCTGATACACACTAAGCCAATGTTGCGTCCGGTTCAGGTGAACAAAAAGTGTCTGTTTAATTACAGATCTTACTTAATCTCTACAATGATCAAGAATGGTAGGAACCTTTTGAATTCATTCCAGAAAGATTTCTGAACGAACGCCGCGAGATTCTAACAGCATACCACAATATCAACTTGTTAATACTCCATATTAATTCATTCAACGCGAGACAGGTGGAGACAGAAGAAATACATATAGACATATATTGAGATGAGAGCGATGGTATATAAATGAGGTACAGGAAAACGGAATGAGAGAGAGAGAGAGAGAGAGAGAGAGAGAGAGAGAGAGAGAGAGAGAGAGAGAGAGAGAGAGAGAGAGAGAGAGATTAATATTTATCACAACAATGACTACACTTTTACATTTATTGTTTTTATTTGTTTATTGATGCAAAATGTACAATTCGTCAATGTCATCACATATATTCTTGTATATGCTTTATTAAAAACGCACATCTAAAACAATTATAGATTACATTAAGAATACAATTTCCAAAGGAATCACGAATCTCTTTTCTTTTCATGCCTTCTTTTTCTTTAGATTTATGGCTTTTGGACATAGAAAAATATCTTGTGAGGAGAAAGTATTTGCTAAGTCGTGAATATTTTTGTTTCTGTGTACATTGATGCAAGTCAGTAGGGTGCTGCCACCTGACGGAGATACACCCCAATATTGGATCCTAGAAGTATGATTCCATGAATTGCTCTGACATCTCAACCATATACATGCAGATTTATGAAAATACAATTTTGACTCGCGGAAAAGAAATCTACAACACAACATGATGTTCTCAATCAAAATATGTATGGAGTCGAGATTTCACCAGTTTTAAAATATTAACCTGTGTTTAGTTTGAACATATTTTATTGTCGAATTCTTGACAAAAGGATCCGATACAAGTTTTCCAACTTACATAAATCTTCTCCTATATCCATATAACAAAACATATGCATGCACTGACATTTACATATGTATAAACATCAAATCATAATGTTTTATAACAGAGAGAGAGAGAGAGAGAGAGAGAGAGAGAGAGAGAGAGAGAGAGAGAGAGAGAGATTTAGCTTAATCTGTTGCTGTTTTGAATATTTTTGTGTACTGCTGTAAAACTTTTGGTGTTTGCTTCTGTTTAGATTTCCTGGTCTCCGTATAAAATTGTTTCTATGTCGTTTTCCCAACGAATACATAATTAAAGTTCATTTCTAATGTTATCATATAGTGGGCATGTCTTGAAATAATGAATCGCGTCCTCTCGACTGAAGCCACACGACACTCCCTATTTTGGGTCAAATTTACCCTATAGAAATCGTCGTTAAGTCGACTGTAACCATGACGTAATTTTGTATGGTATATATTAATTTTCCATAAGAAAAATATACGAATCTAGGCCCGTTTGCTCTTGTTATTTTGGATTTAAACTGATTAAAAGTGGGCGAGTTTCTAAACTCTATTGGGAGTTTATTCCATTCTGTTGTAGTTGCCGGAAAGAACGAAAACTTAAGGATATTAAGGCGGCTTTGTGGTACAATAAGATATTCGCCGTTTCGTAAGTTGTATTGATTATTTTAACTAACATGAGGTGTTAGCAGATAACTCAAGTAGTTAGGAGCAATATTATTTATTATCTTATACATAAGGCGTAACTTTTTCTTTTCCCTACGTTTTTTTAATGTATCCCACCCAGTTTCAAAATACAGATATAGGCTATATAATCAATTTCTGTTACTTCTATAATGTACATATATAATCAAATATTTCATTCTTGATAGTTAGAATGGCTTTATTTTCTGGATCGTACTAATATGGAATTTTAAATAATATGCCTAAAAGGAAACATATTTTGATTGAATAATTGTTTAAATAACAGTCAAACCCGAAGTAATAGATATCGAAGTGGTAAGTATTTTGATTTCAAATAAAGAGTGCTTTGGCGATAACCGGGTTAGAATGGTAATAAAGAAATTTGCCCGGGGAATCAGAATCATTTCAAATAAAGCGGGATTACAATATAACAGGGTTCAATATAAGTATGCTGAATTCAGCAAATTCTATAACCAAGATGTTTAA